>JAYKAV010000223.1:3034969-3093584 GCA_035582835.1 Phoebastria nigripes
CCCCCCCCCCCCCCCCCCAGTTTTAGCACCCGTACATTTAAGATCAAAATATACAACAAATGCTTTTCTACTGTTTGTAATGAAAAACCTAGCAGGCTAAACTGGACTACATGTGTTACTGAGAGTTTATTTTTCTTTCTGTTAAAAGAGAAGATAGTAACAAGACAAAACTCCATACAGCCGGTACCGGTCCATACCTGCAGCAGCACCAGGCAGACCCTCACTCACCGTGTCCATCACATTCAGTCTGACAGTCCCACAGCCCTACTGCCTCAGAGGATGCATAGTCTGAAGTGCTGGTGCTAAGTAGAAAAACATCTTCAATGAGCTATGGATCTGGCAGTTTTGTGTTCCTTCAGACCCTTTGCATCCTGGCAGCCTGCTGCTTTATCATTTTCTCTGTGACTGGAGATGCTCCAGTCAGGTTGACTCTGTTGAACCAAAGTCTGGTCTGGAGATACGTGTTTATGTTTGAAACCTTGAAGACACTTGGATTATCTCTGTCCTGCAGATCTGTTCAGTGGCCTCGACAGCTGCTCCGACCAGGGGATTATCAATTACGGAGTTAGCATGACAACCCTGGAGGATGTCTTCCTGAGACTGGAGGAAGAAGAAGCCACAGTGGATCAAGAAGGTACAATTGTGGCTGCAAATATACAATCTGTAGCTGAAGAGAACGGCTACTTTGCAATAACCCCTGGGCATGCCTCCAACAGCTGATTAGGAGGTGGCTCTTAATTTTTCACACATTACAACGTAGAAGCTGGTCTCAGACATAAATGTGCATGTGGAAAACTCTCTGCAGATGAGCGTGTCCTTGGGGGGGAGTGGGCAGAAGCAGGACCGCGGTGCCCCGACGAGACGGAGCCGGGCTCCCTGCTGTTCTCGGACACTGGGAAGGCGGCAGTCGGCGGCTTGGCTCTCTGGAGGCAGCAGGTCTCTGCCATGGCACGGGTGCACTTCTTAAAGCTTAAGAGTTCGGTGAAAAACCTGCGGTCAATGTAAGTACCAAAATGATTCTCTCTTGCAGATCTGGAACCGGACACAGTCACAGCAGGGGGGACAATTTTCACACCCCTGTTTCAATGAGCATTTGGATTAATTGATATCAGGTCTTGGCTATGAATGATCTCGGTAATCTGCACTCAGAGGAGAGGAAAGCTTCTTCCTTTCCAGTGCCAGTAATATAAAATCTCCCTTTTGTGCATTTTCATTTCTGTACTGAGTGATTTATGCAAGGGAAACCCATTTTCTTTCTGAAGAAAAGAATCATTTAGAAACACTTTTATTTCAGATGGAGGAGGAAGTTTCAAAATAAACTCGTGTGTACAGAGAGAGGAGGGAAAAATACCACTTTCAGACTTCCTCTTTAATTTTTTTTTTAAACTTCTTTCATGTTGCCAGGGTCTGAACTCATTTGGCCCCATTGGTCTTCAATCTGGCATGCTGGCATTTCCTGGTGGGGCACAAGAAACAGAAGGGAGATGCTGATTTATGAAAAACTTCTATCTTAAGGAAGTCTGAAAGGCATTTCATGGCCCTAAAAAGTTGAGCCCTCCAGATCTGAGGTCCTCTCCCTGCTAAATTTTGAGGGCCTTTGTGAATGATCCAAGTTTGAGACTTCTGAAAATAAAATTGCCAAAAATTTTTARCAGAAAAAACATCGGGTAACCTGAATATAGTATACCATTCCCAATACGCAAATCCATTCTGCTGAGTATCTGTTTTCAGAGTGTTTATTCATCTCTTTCTTAATGTAGTTTGCTGCTCTATGTGGTTTTTCTGCTTCCTCTGGTTTTGCAACTGTCCCTGATTGCTGCCTGGGAGAGTGTGAGCGCTTGGGAGCTCTCACCTGCACGGTACTTCTTGCCCCTGGGGAAGAGGGCTCACTTGGAGACAACCAGCCTCCTGGTCCACAACAACACGGGTGAGGGGAACCAGCCTTTCCTCATCCTTTCCTATTCTGGGCCTTCTTGCTGTTGCAAAGGAAAATAAGTGGAAAGAGCAGACGGCTGTAGGATGGAGGGGATCCAAGGGATGATTAAGTTTTTAGTGACAGAAGAGCATGGAAATTGTCATTTTTAAGGGGTTGTGAATGAAGCCTACTTTGGCTTCAGCAGCTGGTGAGCTCCTGATGCAATGATGTGAAAAGGGATATTGTGGCAGATGGGATTAGAAGGGACCCAGTTCTTTCCCTGCCCCAAATCCAGATCTCTAGCCAAACAATTTCTGCATTTTCAGAGTGAATGATCCTCAAATCAGGCACCATACTCCAGTAAGGGTTCACTATGCTGAGTCAAATTAACAGTCTACTTCCAGAGTTTTACCCTCAACATTCATATGAGTGGATGTTATTTTATGTTATTTTGCCGGAGTATGACACTGTTGGCTTCATCAGACTGTCAGCAAGGAAAATACATCTTGTAGCAACTCAGCAAAGGCAGAAAAAAAAATGACAATGCAAGATTCAGTCAATGAGATTGAAATCCATTAACTTCACATAAATGAATGTGCAATGATGTGCACATATATGCTGTCTGACATCCATGGTTATTAGACTTTCTCTGGTTTTGTTTTGGTGGTCATGGATTAAAAAAACAAAAAAAAAAAAACACCAAAAAAAACCCCAAACCATCAAAGACTCTCTTGTTGTTCAGTATTACGATTCCTCTGCTTTTGGCTTTCACACTAGGTGTAGGTATTGAAGACTTTATCCGCACGCTTGAAAGCCAAGATCTCACAGTGGAAATAACAAGCRAGGAAAATATCACAGAGGACCTAAACCACAATGGGGCTATAAAAGTGTCTCGCAAAGGCCAGGTGAGGATTTTTGTTCTCTTCCTCCTGTTTCTTCCCAACAATTGAATAATTAAGCAAAACACCTCCATCAGCTCTACCTGTGGGATGGTCCTATTGAGTAAGGCCCACGGGTACAAAGATTTGGAAGTGTTTTAACTGGTAAATGACACGCTAGAGGAGACCTTATCTCCCTCRTCCTCCACCTCAAACTTTTCTTTTTTGTAGCATAGCTATACAGACTTCCAATACCTAGTAAATTGTTTTTTAGCAAACAAAGCATAGGCAAAATGAATTATTTCATTTTTATTCATATTTTATTCATACTTCATTCATAGGCCTGGATTCTCCTGGCATGCTCTTTTTCTACTGCTTCCCTGCAGATGAGAAAAGCCAAGAGTTTTCATCTTGTTTTCTTCCTCTTTGAAGAGCTACAGGTTTACCGTGTTATGCCACGTGGAGCCCGTCAACTGCTTCCCGGTGCTTGTGAACGTCATTAGCAATGCTCTGCTGAGAGCYCTCAATTCCACCGTGCACATTCGGATCTGGAGTCATCCATTTTTCTCTGTAAGTGTCAGAGCCTGGCAGCCAGAAGGTGTCAGAAAATAGTTCTTAAATCTGCTTAAGGTCTCAGTAAATCATCAGATTTTAATGGGAAGCCGTGTGGGGCTGGCTGTACCTGTAGACCCACCTTCTTCGGTGGTGGCTCTGGAACCATCATGTTTGACTTCAGGAAAACTGAAGCTAATTTTTCCCTTGTGGGTCTCGAGGGTTGCTGAACAGAGAGGGTGGCTGGGAGGGTTTCTTCAGGAGGTTCCTTATTCTCTATATCACATTATTCAAGCTGTGGCCCATCAATTGACAGAAGAGAGAGCTCAACAAGTCTGGGATGGAGGAGTGGGACCTGCACCACCCATCTCTCCTCACCAGTGGCAAGCACTTTGCAGGGCTATGGTTTGGGAAAAACCTTCCTCCTGTCAATATTTGGTTTCAAATCCCACTTTGTGTTCATACCACCCTGTACTTCATGAGAAATGCAGTAAGATTAATTGTGGCATCTAGCCACTGCAGATGTTTTCTACAAATGCTTTGTTCTTCTGTTTTCAGACAGAAAATCCACGATTCTGGGATTTTTTTTTTTATTTTTACCTCTGTTATATGCTGATGTTATTCCCTGGTTTTCCTCCTCACTTTGCAATGGGCTACATGCAGGATTACAAGGTAAATTCCTTGAAATGGAGCAGATTTGGGGTGGGCAGAAGGGATTACAACTACATTGCGACAAGGACGTTTGAATATGATGGGCAGCCTGAGGTGTTTTCCTCTGTATTGCCATGAGCAGCTTTGCAGCCAGCACAAAATGCTAAAAGACAGAAAGAGGTGGAATTTTACCCCAGTATCGCAATGGGGTAAAAAGATAAAAGCGATAAAAAAGCGATAAAAGCTTTTTGTTAGCTTTTTATTTCCTGGAGCCATTCCTATGGGTGCAGTTAGCCAACCAGGCACCGACAATAAACTGCCCTTTGCATTGTACCTTCCCAGGTGGGAGCTCGTGCCCAGCTGCGGATCTCGGGGCTCTTTCCCTCRGCATACTGGTGCGGACAGGCACTGGTGGACATCCCGCTGTGCTGGCTCCTTCTCTTCTCGATGTTCGGGCTTCAGTTTGCAATGACCAACAAGATTTCTGGGAACATCGACAGCCTCTTCTTGCTGGTACATCCCATTCTGGTGATTGCTGGTTCGCTAGGGAGGGATTGGAGTAATATTTTGAGCACATGTAGGGGTAGCTGAGACACTGTGGGTGCAGAYAGTGCTGGCACACCTCTGGGTCCCCAGTTGCTTACTGGCCTTCTCCTTGTTTCACCTCCTATCATTTGGGTTTCCCCTGCTGGAAATAAAAGGCAATAAATCTTGCCTTAATAGACTCCTTTGCACTTAGCAGTAAAATTGTGGTAATTCCTGAATGCCCTGGTCTTAATGTATGATCGTTTAAACTGAACCACATTGCTATATGTAGGTTTCTGGTTGTTTCGATCACTCCATTTTCTCCAATGAAAGCCCTTTTTTTCTGTAGATCACGGGTACTTTTGGCTATGGAATTTCTATCATTCTCTTCACCTACTTAATCTCCTTCATCTTTCGCAAAGGATGGAACTGTGATTTTTGGTCTTTTATCCTGATAATGGTAAGCATATGGCTAGATAATGTGCTGTAGGGTTTACAGAAAAGTATTTTGAGATCTTAAGGATAAACTAGAGGTCAAAACACCAAGTATAGATGTAGAACATAAATACAGGCATATGTTTTATAGCAGTCAATTCTATATTAAATTTGTGTCACCATGTTCTGTTCCCACAATCCTGCTGTGGCACAGGGAAGTGCTTGGATCCACCCTGAGCTGGTGCAGGAATGGTGGCAAAAAAGTTATTTATAGCTCTGTTCAACACCTCATATCCAAGAGATGTAAGGTGTTGAGACATGAGCCATCAGGTTAGACGCAGATAGCCCAGGCCTGATCTGGAAGGAGATGGGTTATTTGGCATGAACTGGGATGGGACGGGATCCCGTGCTTTGTTCTTCTGCCCAAAGCAGCCCTGTGTCTGGGAAGAAGTTTCCCCGGCTGACCCAAACCAGCAGCCTACCATCAAACAGAAATGGCTGAGGACCTCCTGAACCCTCACCATTTCTGGTCTTTCTATTTCTTGCCCATTTTTAGAAATTCAACAGGGAATTGAAAAGGTAGACCCACACAATTTTTAAGACCAGTGAGGAGCATAACCCTTGCCATCAGCTAAGTTACCCTCTTGTTTTATTTTTAGGTATGCTTTGTTTCTTWTATCATCGACAGAGTCGTGGATTTCTCAACTGATACTGGAGTCTCCCTCTACGTTTTGTCTCTCTTGATTCCCGTGTACCCACTGCTGGGTGTAATGATCAACTGCCAGAAGGTAAGTGGTGGCTCTGGGTGAGGGGAGGCACCCCACCGTAAAACACAGCTATGTGTCTTTGTGAGCAAAGTGTGGTGGTAACCGCACGCTGTGTTCTGGGAAGGCTCATTAGTTTCCTTTTATGGGTGGGATTTTCCACATGGTCAGAGGGCATTGTTAGATGACCATTTCAGACCAGATCTAATTTTTCCAGCTGTTCATTATGGCTAGGGGCTACTTCTCGTGCAGTTGAGCTGTAACTGCAGATTAGGCAAGCACTCCTAATTCTTTCCATGCAGAGTCAAGTAACTTGGCTTGAACAATCATAAGAGAAAATTTGAAGTTATACATCTGACTTTGCATGGAAACCGAGTGAGAATTAAGAATACTTACAAGGCGCTTTACTCCATGTCAGCTGAGGGTGGTCGTGGAAAGTCAGCTAAGAATTTAACAAAACCCTCCAACTATGTGCAAGACTGTTTATGAGCCATAAATGACTTAGGAGTGAAGTCCAAATAGAAGAGACTCCTCCTCTGTCCCGTCCCACTCACCTCCACCTCTTCTCCGCTGGGACCCCAAAGGAGAGGAGACCAGATGTTTTCCTGTGATAGGCCATTACCCCCAAAAGGAGAGTCTGATACATGTACTGAGTGCCGTGACATTTTCTGGTACAGGACTGGGATGCCCAAAGTCAAACATCTGTATTTGTTCATCTGTATGGTTAATATTTTGGGTAAATCAGAAGCTTTTGTACATTTTCAAAGTATTTGTTGTTTGCTTTAACCCTTCCAAAATTAGCTGGCATTATACTAAAGAATTACAGGTCTTCATTGTGTGTTTGTTTTTTTTTATTATTCTTATAGATTTTTATAGAAGACATTGGGATATTTGGTGTGACTCAAAGGAATGRTGTACTAATAGCTGTCTTCGCAGTAAGAAAACATTTAAGATTACTTTTATTTAGGAATGTGTGTCTCCTACACCCCGTCCTCAGTTATGAGGAAGCAGGCAAGAACCCTGAGCTCATTTCATGCAGAAGGAGGATCTCGGTGGGTCTGGATGACAGATTACCCCCCTGTGCAAAAATAACCTCATTCCTTTGAAATGGGGAACGGAAAATGAAATAAGCCCAGATCACTCAGTGCTGCCCTGTTATTTTTTGAATTGTGTTTTTCTTCTACCATTGGTATTTTCTGCAGTATTGGTAAGTAATAGTAGAGTTCACAGCCTCCAGGATTACCCTGAGTTTAGATGTTAATGGACTTCATTTTCTCATACTGTGTTTTTCCCCCACCTATTTTATAACACTGCCACCATCTTCTCAGTTTCAGCCATAGTAGGATGGAAGGCCAGGCTGTTAATGTGGCAACCTCTTTTTTTCAGCCTTATATCCATTCTGTGGGTTTCATTTTTCTTCTGCGATATTTGGAGATAAAATATGGAAGAGCAGTTCTGAGAAAGGACCCAATATTTAGGTTTGTATAAACACACATGCACGACAGGCACATGCGAGACCTAAACTCCTACCACACTGCTTTTCCTTGAAAAGAACATTTTCATCAGATATCATTGCCTTTGTGTCCCTATTTTTAAATATTTTTTTAATACTGGTGATTTTTTTATAACTAAAATAGCTCCTTAAATACAACAGTGTTATGGTAATATAACACAGCTCTCAAGATTGTTAGCACCTCCACACAGTGTTGTCTGTGCTGCATGGATGTACCAGCTTGGTTCTTTGTACAACACAGAAAGATTATCAATATAAAAAAAACAAAAAAAACCCAAAACAAACAAACAAACCAAAAAACCCCCACAAAAAACATTGAACCAGAAGGACATTCACTCTTGGTCTATCCAAAATGCATTGGTGGACAACAAGGGTAAAGAACAAAATGCTAAGATGAATCTGGTGGGTTTGTAGGATTTCCCCAAGAAGAGAAAGCAGCCACCAGCACCCCGAGGAGCTCGAAGAGGAAGATGAAGATGTTAAAGCTGAAAGAGCAGCAGTGAGAAATGCCATAGCGGCTCCGAGTCAGGAGGAGGTACGACTAAGTGTTGTCCTTCTCATTTTATACCAGTAAGAAGCCCACTGGTAAAAAACAAACCACCACAGTATCAATAAGTGCAAGTCAGTGCTCTGGCTGTATTATTCTCACTAGGAAAATCAAACTCCCGAATGTGCAGTGTGGGTCCCATCAGGATAGAGAAGAAAGCTGTTAGGAGGAACATGGACAATAAAGTGTCCTGTTGCACCTCATATTCTCAGTGAACCATAATTCAAAGATCTTTAGAAGGTTTTCTGCCTTTTTTAATGGAAAAATATTACTGAAGAATTAATGCTATCCAATATAATAGACTAATCTTTCTTCTTCCTCCTCGCTTTCAGAAATCAGTCATTATTGTCAGCAATCTGTGCAAGGAATATAAAATAAAGCAAGCTGGTTCAGTTTTTAAGAAGAAGAAGAAAATGGCCACCAAAAATGTTTCCTTCCGTGTTAAGAAAGGTGAGAACTGGAACTATTCTCCTAGACCTGTTTTGGACCCCTGATCATACCCAGAGAGTTAATTCTCTGCAGATTCTCAGTTATCTGAGCAAGGGCATAAAGGTCAAATCTATTTGCTCTGTGGTTAAGGCATGTTCGGTCTGTGATTGATGTGTTAATGAACAACGTGACGTGGATGCATCCTATTAGTTACCTTTGACTCTCCATTATCTAAAATAATGAAGCCCCCTCTCTCCAGGATCCACTTCAGCAGTGGCTTCTGAGTGACCTGGGAGGTTTAGATTGGACATTAGGAAAAATTTCTTTACTGAAAGAGTGGTTAAACATTGGACCAGGCTGCCCAGGGAAGTGGTTGAGTCACCATCCCTGGAAGTATTTAAAAGACATGTAGATGAGGCGCTTAGGGACATGGTTTAGTGGGCATGRWGGTGTTGGGTTGACGGTTGGACTCGATGATCTTAGAGGTCTTTCCAGCCTTAACGATTCTATGATTCTATGATTCAATGCTCAGACCCGCAGCATCAGTTAGAGTTGAAATGTTATAGGCTCTCAGAGCGTATATTTATACTGTTTACTTTTATATTATCTTTGATATTAGCATGCTCTCTTTTATGTTTTTTCTTTTATGGGACTGTGCTTGATATATTTGTTGAACAGGAGTATTACTATGAAATTATATGTATTGATTCCAGGAGAAGTATTAGGACTTCTGGGGCCCAACGGAGCTGGTAAAAGCACAGCTATCAAAATGATTACTGGAGAGACGACACTGACTGCTGGGCAGGTAGGAGGCATCTGGAGAAAAGGGATAGATCCATGATAAAAGTGCAAGTGCAAACCTGGTACCTAGGCTGAGCTATAATTTTGTTCAAAGCATTATTAGGGATCAAGGTTTTAACTGAAGGCATTGTGCTGTTAAATTAAATAACGTATTAATAAAAAATATTGTGAGCTACTTCTAACTTTGACAAGCAGTTGCATCTACCCTAATTGGCCAAGTTTATATTTAGAAACCATGTAAATGAGGGTTGCAAAATCACTCCCTTGCTCTTTGGGTTTCCTTGCCTAAATCCCAATGAAGCCCATAGTCTTCCTCTCAACCATATCTGGGCAAGGCTATGTGAGAGCAAAATGATCAGCCTGGTTGTGCAGGTGCTGATGAAGAGGGGAGATGGAGCAACCTCCCACCTCCAGGACCACGCACCCACCTTCCTGGGGTACTGCCCACAGAAGGACCCACTCTGGCCGGACCTCACTGTGCACGAGCACCTGCGGGTCTACGCGGCCGTGAAAGGGGTGTGCAAGGAGGATACGGCTGCTGCTGTCAACCGGTACGGATGGAGGGTGTTTCCAGGGGTTGGTCAATGTTTTATCCCYTAGTCCTAGGGCATGGGGAGGAGACCAGAAAGTCAAAATTCACTGTAAGCCAGAGGCAACCTTGAAAGAAACTCGGGAAATGGAACTGCAAAAGAGATTTTGTGTTAAATGCCGTGATTAAGTGAGTGGGTTAAGAAAATCTCCAGTTTGCCGAAGTGCATTTAGTGAGGATAAATTTACCACTAATGTCTTTTTAAGTATGTTATCTTTAGGAAGCATTTCTAAAATCTCTGGTGTTACAGTTTGGCACTGCAAGAAAGGGTGCTTAAGTACTGCCTGCTCAGCTGAAACTGGCAAGGTGGAATGGATTTATAATGCTGTTGACACTAATGATGGGTTTAGAAAAGAGCTTGTGGCTTATTCAGTACACTTTGCTTCAAATATTCACTTACATTTTAATAACACAATAAATGTTTAATGAAAACAAGCAGGAGTCAAGAGCAAGGGGAAGAAAGTTCCTTTTTCTTATCATTTTGGGAATCCTCGATTAGAGTATTGAGTTGGGAATAACAAAAATGTTCTTTTTTTTGTTTTTTCCCTTTCCCCACAGAATAGTGAATGTTCTGCAGCTTCAAGACTATTTAAAAAAAAAAACCAGAAAATTATCTGCTGGGATAACCAGAAAGGTGTGTTTTGTTTTACCTATAATGAGCACTGCAATGCTCATAGCACAAAAGAAAAATCCCCTCCGTGAATGGAGGGACCTATCTGTGCTCTGAGCTACCCGGGAGAACGTCGTTTTGTCTCCCATGGTGGGGTGATGGAAATTAGCCTTTTCCAAATCCACATTTCCCATAAATCAGAACCCCGATTCCCATAAATGAAGCGATGCTGTCTGCAGCTCTTTGTAGACAGAGTGCCAGGGACTGCAAAAGCTTTGACGCAAACCCCTTTCCCTGTCGTAGGTGTGCGTTGCAGTGTGCGTGCTGGGCAACCCTGCGGTCCTGCTCCTGGATGAGCCATCGACTGGCACGGACCCCAACGGGCAGCAATGTGTCTGGTGAGTAGGACCTCAGGCACTGTGCCACCACGGTGGTAAAGGGGTTGGAAGGCAAGAGTAGATGCCTAAGGTTAGGTAAAGAGTGTTTTGCCCCATCTGCGGTTAGTGCAGCTTGCCACGTGCCAATGGTTTTATTGGAAACTCCATTTTCTTGGTTCTCTCTAGCTAAAGCATGAGGAAGGAGAGAGAAAAAATGTTTTACCTCCATCCTTGTTGCAAACTTTGGGACAGTCATCTATGGGATTTGGAAGAATCCATAAATGGACCTGAGTCAAAAATGTTTCTTTTTGTCATTATTTCAAAGTATTACCATGTGCACATCTGTCTAAAGTTGCTGTATGTAAAGTTTTTACACTTGTTTTAGGGGAGAGGCGTTTGGAGGGATAAAGGTATAAGAAAAAGTGTCTGATATTCCTAGGGAGTGTTAGCTTTATTTATTTTTTTTTTTTCTTTCCCCTCTGGTCCTCAGGAAGGTGATTCGTGCTGCCCTGAAAACCAAGGAGACAGGAGCCATTCTGACGACGCACTACATGGAGGAGGCAGAGGCGGTGTGCGACCGCGTGGCCATCATGGTGTCCGGGCAGCTACGGTGGGCAGCAGCACAGCCAGCGCATGGCTGAGCTGGGAAATGCCTCTTGACCCCTCTTCAGTCCATGCAGCGACAGGGCTTCTCCTCCAGCCTAACCTACCTGAGCCCATCACCATGGGCTTTATGAAGTGCTCCCCGTGGTTTCGCCAGCAGCACAATTTGGGAAGGAGCAGACGGTGGGGCATCAACAGTTTCCCACTGACATCTCTTTTTTTCCCTCCCTCCCCTGCAGGTGCATTGGCTCCATTCAGTATCTGAAGAACAAGTTTGGCAAAGGCTATCTACTGGAAATTAAGGTCAAGGACCCAGAGTGCACTGATCTTCTCCACGCTGAGATTTTGAGGATTTTCCCAAGCGCAGCCCGTCAGGAGCGGTAACTATAAAATACGGGATGAACGGTGGCTCCAACACTACCTCATCCCTAAAAATATGCCCAGTGTGGTGGCCAGACACAGGATTCTCAGCTGGAGAGGGACAAACAGCTCAGAGTCTCTATATGGGGATCTGATTCGATAATGTCAGCACATCGAACCCTGCTGCAAAACATCCATACATGCAACTCATAGCATGACACAAAGTTTTGATCCCAGAACCAGAATACAGAGCAAGAATCACCTTTTCTTCTTTTTCTTCAAGGTTCCCCTCTTTGCTAGTCTACAAGGTCCCAATGGAAGATGCACTGCCCCTGTCTCAGTCTTTCTCCAAGCTAGAGGAAGGTAAGAGCAAAACAAGATGACTTTTTGAAAAGGTGGAACACAGACTGCTAATTTCCAACTCTCTTTCCATTTCTCCACAGCCAAACGAAACTTCAACCTCGAGGAGTACAGCTTCTCTTTGAGTACTTTGGCTCAGGCACGTGATTTCAAGGCTAGACATGCTGTAAAGGCGTGAGCAGGAACAAAAACCGCAGCGAGACCTGGGCCACTGCAATGGCAGAAGGCTGCTCCACCAAAAAACTGCCCTGGGGGTGGTGGGCAAGGGGTTCTCTGCCGGGAAAGTGGTAAAAAATGTTTGGGTTTTTTCACTGCTGGGATTTAGCGTGGTGGGAACAAACCTAGGCAAAGTGTTGCTGCATGAGTCCACTCACCCGAGACAGGCACACAGCACATCCAAGCGATGGATGCCCTTGGTAGATGCCCATGCCCAGCCTCTATGGTTGCTCCTGAAGCAGCAGGTTATTGCTGCTTGTACAAGGCTGGTGGCAAAGATAAGGAATGTTTATGTCAATCCATTGGTGGGTAGAAATATAGGTATATATGGCTATACCTATGGGCAGCTGGTGCACCTCAGCAGGTTATACCAGAGAGCACAGGAATCTCAACTACTGCGTACGTGCTCCCCACATAAAGTTACTTCACATACCTCTCATAGGGGTTGCAGAGCCGTACCTCCTGTAAAGGAGCATCACAGTGTCTAGTGAATGTCAGAGAAATAATCAGAGCTTTATCTTGCCCATTTCAGGTGGTTTTGGAACTCTCCCGAGAGCAGGAAAAGGATAATTTTGATCCGACTTGGGATGGGACTTTCGAATGGAAACAACTTCAGCAGGAGGACTGTTAAAGATCTAAAATGCTCACTTACGCATTACTCAGTATTAACATAACTGATGTGATACTGCACATATTTACTACCATTATCAGCATACCACGAAGAGGAGGAACAGGCTCTGCCTTTCCAGCAAGCATAGGCTGAGGGCTCCTCTCCAATGCAGAAGACGTTTCACCTGGACTCTGCAGGTGTCTACACTGAGCCCTACCCCAAGTTGCATTTCCAATGGCTGGTTGATGAAATAGTGCCTGCACTGGTGAGAGCTCTTGTCAAGCACAGCAGTGTGCAGCAGAGGGACAGAAAGTTTGCAGAAAGAAGGGTTTTAACCCATCTCTGGGGATCGAGGCTCTGCTTTGCTTGGTGGATCTGGGTGCATCAGGGAATCTGGACATGCTGCCAACCTTCTGGGCTCCTCTCCCACCAATCTGTGGGACTATTTGCCCTATGACATGTTTAAATACATCTTATTGAAATTTGCACTCTATTTTTATACCCTTCCAATAAATGTCTTCTTTGCAAAGTTAGGCCCTCATATGTCATCATTGCTGTGGACCATCAGGAACAGCTGAGCAGCTCAGACTCCTTCCCCTGGGGATGGAGGTGGCTGCAGAGGGCCCAGGGCTGCTGGCCAGGCGGTTGTAGTCCCTCATGTTTACTATCTCCGGCAGGCTGGCTCGGCGAGCACGCTCACCCCTGCCCTCCCTCCACGCTGGGGCGAGTGGTTGTCACTCCTCCCTCTGGAAACCAGCCTGGGTTGTTCAGCCTGGAGAAGAGAAGGCTCCGGGGAGACCTTATTGCAGCCTTTCAGTACTTAAAGGGGGCTTATAAGAAAGATGGGGACAAACTTTCTAGCAGGGCCTGTTGCCACAGGACAAGGGGTATGGCTTTAAACTAAAAGAGGGTAGATTTAGACTAGATAGAAGGAAGAAATTTTTTACAATGAGGGTGGTGAAACACTGGCAGAGGTTGCCCAGAGAGGTGGKAGATGCCCCATCCCTGGAAACATTCAAGGTCAGGTTGGACGGGGCTCTGAGCAACCTGATCTGSTTGAAGATGTCCCTGCCCACRGCAGGGGGGTTGGACTAGATGGCCTTCAAAGGTCCCTTCCAACCCAAACCATTCTACGATTCTAYGATTTCCCTCCTGACAACTCGGGCACACGTTATCCCTGTGTCCAGCTCATTTGCAAAGGTTAAAACTCTCACAGAAAATATTAAGTCCAATTCTCTTTATATAATCTGCAGCGATGGCTGTGTTGCAATCACTGCTTGTGTACATTCCCCACTCAGCTTCAAAACATATTTTGGCAGTTGGAGGACACATATTTAGAAAGATCATGATTATTTCCCTCCTGGTTGCACAACAGCTCCGTTTCTACTCCCCACCCCTGGGAAACGGGTAAGTGAAATCACCGAACATTTCGGTCACCTGTTCATACACTCAGCTCCGGGAAATGGGAACTTGGTGAAAGCGAAGAGTTTTATATATGCCCTGGGGATATCAGCGGTGGTGGAGAACTCAAGCCATGAGCCTCCTGATATAATGACAGTTTATATGATCCATTCCTCTTGGGTTTTTTTCATCAGCATTTCGTGGTTTGCGCCTCTGGAGATGCTGTTGGTGAGAGGGGCACCTCTGCTGCGGTGGCTGCTGGTTTGATTGGCTTCCCTCTCCTCTGCCCGCCGTATCTCTGCTCTTACACACAGACCCTCGCTGCTTTAACTGGGAAATCTCTTTTCTACCACACAGCACGAGGGGACCGTGTCCCTTTGGAGGTCTTTGTATGATGTAAAGATGCAAACAGAAATAAAAACCCCAGGAAACATGTCCTGTCCCAGAAAGAGCATCTCTGAGAGCTGGAGAGGGGAAGAGGAGTGCACTGGGATACAGGTAAGACAAGAAAGCAGAGAGAAGGGCTGAGGTGTGAAATCTTCTTGTGGCAATTGCATTTCCTTCTCCGGGGTGAAGAGCATCTCTTGCCTTGGCTATTCCTTCCAACACCACTTGCACAGTTGTTTCTTCTAAGTAACTACCACCAACCCACTTCACCCTCCGCTACCACAGGTTTGACAGATTATTCTCCATGATATTTGGGGCTTTCCATTGCAGGGGAAGACAAAGCAAGCAGACCTGGCTCCGTCATCTCCTGCACAAGGAGGAGAAGGAAAAAGACCCACAGAGAGTCCCCCAAAGGCGAGCTGGTTGGAGCTGGGGCTTTGCATCAGCCCGGAGGGAAGGGGGACAGGGCTCATGGCACTGCCAGCACACAGTCAAGATTTCCAGGTCCTGGCCCGTGGCCAGTGCTTGGAGAAAGGGATTCTGTCACCAGCACAAAGTGGAGCTTAGCTGGCAAGAGGGAACGAACAAAAGTTCTCAAAAAGTTCACAAGGACTTAGCTTTTCCATTGAGGGGAAAAAAAAAAAAAATATAACAAGAGAGAGATTTCCTGGAAATGAACCAGCTTCTTAAATATTCTCTTCAGAGGTTGCCTCCGCCTCTCTCCTTTCCCTTGCCCTGAGCTGAAGGGCTGCGGGGGAAAACCATCCCCCAGCAGCTGCAATCGCTCTACCTGCTCTTTGAGTGCAGGGGCTCTTTGAGCGAAGCCCAGTGGGAAGCACCTTGCTCCAGCATGCAAACCAGCTCCAAAACTGGTCTAACGTTTTGGTTATTCTCCTTGTTTTCCAGCACAGCACGACCCCTCCATGCACACAGTGTCTTCGCTGATAAACCTGAACCCRAGCATGTTGGCCATGCTGCAGGGTACGTTCATCGTCCCAGCACAAAGTGGGTGAGGCAGCTCCCTGCTGCGGATGCTGCACATTCCCCGCAGTAACTCATGCAATAATTTAGTCTTATTAACAGGGAGATTCTTATTTATTAGATTTAATAATGCCCTCTTTATGCAGCAAAGCAACAAAGCGCACAAAGGGCCATTCACCACCAGCTGTCTCCAGCGCCAGTCCCCAAGCACCATGCCCCAAAAGGGCATCCCGGAGSGACAGCAAAGAGCAGCCCATGCCTTTCAGGTTAGGTGAGAAAAACAGTGCCAGCCGGTAGTTTTTGAGTGCTGGGGACCAGGGGAGCAAGGCACATGCATGCTCAAGGTTTGGGAGCTCGGGGACAGTGTTTCACCCTGCAAGGTTTTGGGGAGCAAAGGGGTATTTGAAAAATGTCTGGACAGGAATGACAGGGCTTTCCAGGTCCCCTCGTCCTCTCGCAGCTGTGATTGAGATATGAACGTTGTCAAGTTCAAATGCTAGTTAAGCAACGCCCCTTAAGTGCAAGTAAGCACAAAAAGTGATATTTCTGAGAATTTCAAGGAACTTCACAAAAAGCAGTGATGCAAGCTTCAAAATAGCTATGAGACAAACTTCTGCAGAGTAGGAGGAGGGTAAAGCTGAGCAATGTTAGGTGAAGGACTGGTGTCCTGCAGGAAGCCCGTAGCAGGGCTGCCTGTGGTGGCCTACAAGATGGTGTCCTGCCTGCAGACACCCCGCGGAGTAAAGGCAATGTAYCCCAGCCCTGTGCAGCTCCTTGCAGCCCCTCCTGCATCCACCCTTCACAGCAGCAGTGCCATGGCCATGCGTGCTTTCTCCTGGGCAGGCACCTCCCAGTCTCGTAGCTCAACTGAACAAAAAACATCCTTTCTTCAGAGCAGCCCGAGGGGAAAAAAACCCAGGAGACAGGACCAGCATCAAACAGAAAGTTATTTGTGTCTGCTCTGGAAGGAAAGGCACCATGAACATGCGGTCTCCCATGCCACGAGGGCAGCGAGCATCTCTAGCTGGGCAGACGCCGCGCTCCGGCCGGCAGACCCACGAGAGGCTTTATCACAGCGAGCACAGCCCATTCCYGTGCAACACAACTGGCCACACGTGGCTGACCCAGAGCAGAGCCAGATGTTCTTCAAGCAGAAGAAATGAGGCAAGGCAGATGTTGGCAACCTCGACAGCGCGTGAGTCCAATTCTCTTTTTCCATTCACTTGAGACAGAAGAGGAAATCAGTGTTGGATTACATCTCGGCATGTGAACCGTGGAGGGGGTGAACAGGGTGTATCAGGTCCTCAGCTAATGCGAACCAGTGTACGCTCTCCAGTTTGCAGCGCGTGAGTACCAGGATGTTGTAACGAGCATCTCTCAGAGTATTTAATTTTTAAGGCATTTCAGCTTGAATTACTATGCACGTGAAAGCTGAGAAGAAGATTTTTCTCTTGCATTGGTACTCCTTAATTCTACTCAGCACCTCAAAACCCTTTTGAGACTCTCAGCTCAAAATATTCTCTAGTCCTTTAGCAGCAGATGGATAAAATATCAGGCAGAAGACTATGTGTGGCTGTGACAGCAGCCAAACCCAACAAAATATTTACTTCAAAGTAGGCAGAAGGATAGCTTGTCCAGCTGGAAAAAGCAGGAAACGTTTTTTAGAAGAGTGGAAGAGGGGGACAGAGAGGGAGATGATTATGTAAGTCATGATGTTTCAATTAGATCATGCCTGAATGATAACAGAAGTTCATGAACTTATGTTCTAGGCAAAATGGAGGTATCCGGTTTTGTCCCTGTGCATCTTCGTCCTGGCACAGACATCAGATGGTGTTTTATGGACAGGTAGGGAAGGACATGGGCTGTGCAGCAGCTGAGCTAGAAACACACCTGTGTGTCTGTGGTCATGGTGGATGCCACCGGCGTGGGGACCAAATACATCCCTCCTGCAGGGTCTTATGCTTTTCTGAACGRATTTTGGCTGTTTGAAAATATCAGAAGTGATCTAGTCCAGTAATTACTGTCCCTGGAGAGGTCTTGGGTTGGGTCCAAGGTGGTTGATGGATGTGAGTGGGAGCCTAGATGCCAAAGGCAAATCCTTCCCATGGATTTGGGGCATGCTGGAACAGGTCCTTCTGTGTCATTGCGGCAGTAAAATCTCATGGTTTTGCTGGAAGAATTGACACTACCGTCAACCACCTTGTCTCTCCCAGGTAAATGGATGCAGTTATAGGAACCTATAATGCCTATAAATAATCAGCTCTCTTGCAGGTGGCCACACCATGGCTTTGAGCAACTTCCTTCTTTGCAACAGTCTTCTCGCTCTGTGCCCTGCAGCCCTGAGAGCCGAGAGCCAAAAGCCAGCCCAGCCATCAGCTCCTCCAACCGCAAAGCCTGCCAAGAGGACCTAAGACACCTTCCTTCCCATCCAGGCATATGAAGGAAACTATTTTTGCCCGCCATCACCTGCCTCAGACCCTGGTGGAATCCCAGCCTCCAACAACCACACATCAGGCTCAGCAGGTCTCCGAGGAGGTAATTGATAGCAGCAATTCCCTGCCGTGAAGGGAGGTAGTACTGTCAGGATTGAGTTGTAAATGGTCTTTTTTAGGTTTCTTCAGCTATTTAATTACTGTGTCCACAGATGGACTAAGAGGCAAGGTCTGCACTGGACTGCACTGGAAATATTCCCTGTGTTCCCAGTCCTGGCAAACATTTATTTTTTTACTTTAAAGCAAGTGCCATAGGATGCGAGGAGGATTTGAGGCAGTGCTCAGCCTCACCTTAGGCAGCCGAGGATATCTATACTTGCTGGCGCTGGCTGCTGGCATGGGCCACAGCTTCCTCCACCCACGCACCTTGGTTTTCTTTGGCCTCACTGTGAGAAATTCATTTCATGTTCTAAATGCAAATCCTCTAAAGGGTTTTCAGGATGCTAAGTAGGAATTCAGAAAGAACAACAAAAAGAAGCAAGATTTTTTTTTTTTTTTTTTTTTTGCTTTAATTTGAAAAATAACTGCCGTTGAAACCGCTCTGTTTTTTTCCCTCTCAGGATACGACAGAGACTCCTGCCAACATTATGTAGCAGGGCTATACCACATTTCACATGGGGATTTGTAATTGCCTCTCACAAGGGACTGAAAAGCGAGAAATGGGGTCCGATGAGCAAATGATTGCACAACATCTTCTACATCTGATTTCTTGCATTTGCAGAACATCTATCTACTGTCCTGRGGCTTTCCTGGAAGACTGGCTGTAGCAGTTAGAGGGGCAAACAGATGGGGACTCTCTGAGTGGGAGGGACAGAGAGCAGCAGCTCCGTGTCCCCCCCCATGCCCTCCATGGGGGTGTCCTGCACTGACTCTTCCAGCCTGAGATCGGAGGGCATGACATGAAGTTAGCTGCATCCATGAGGATGCTGTGAAAGCTAGAAGTTGAGCTGGCTTTAAAAAGCACCTGGACAAATTCATGCAAGAAAAAGCCACCCATGGGGAGCTGCTAAAGCCCCTCAGGCTTARGGACCCCTGAGCCAAGGAGCAGTCGGGGAAGCGGCAGCAGCCGCTTGCCCTGTCCTTGTGTTCCTACGTTCAAAGGACCCCAACAAGGGGCCAAAGGAGATGCTTGGTCCCTGTTCTCTTGGGACCCCATTAAGTCACTGTTGACTGTTTCAGTTAACTTTTGACGTGTAACCCCAAGAAGGGAAAATTGGGAGAGAAGGAACTCTTTTCTGGGAAGAAATCACCTTTTTTTTGGTTACAAACTGGGCATGGGCTAAGTGGTATGGTATATGGTTTACCAGCAATAGCAATGTATTTCAAAATCACCAGTTCAAATGAAATATAGACAATAATTTTCTTGAAGTGCAATATTTCTAGCAGAAGCGCTGTAGGTCAGTGTTTCACTGGAAGCAAATCTTTCCTCTGGCCTGTAATGGCTGATCTCTTGATTCTACGTCCTCTGTTCTGCCTTTGCTAGAAAGGGAAAACTGCCAATGTTTAGAAAACAATACTGGTTTGCTATTTCCAGCTGTATCACCTCAGACACAGGTGCCTAAAGAGTGCTCCCACCAGTGAAGATGGACTAAACATGCCCTATGGGGAAAATACATTTGATCCCATCTGGGGGATCGAGACCTGCAGGTGGGAGCATCAGGGGCCAAGAGCTTTTCCTTGTTCAGCCATCGGGTCCTGCAGATGTTGCACTGCTGMTGGGTCTGCTTTTGCAGGAAAAACCTCTGCAAGCTGCTGACTATTAATATGATATAAGCCATAAATGAAGTTTCCTTAAGGAACGTACTGACAAATGGGATATCAGAGCAGTGGACGAGGGCGCCAGGCAGAGGAACAGGAGTCAGTGGAGGCTCTGCTCATGCGGAAAGGCCCTGGGGACACAAGACAGTGGATGTCCTGACAGCTGCGTGTTTTCAGAGGGGGGGAAATGTGCTCATTTTTTCCCATCTCTCCAAATAAAATGTGGGTTTTGTGCCTTTTTTTTTTTTTTTTTTTTTTTCCTTTTTCTTTTTCTTTCCCCATGTGAAAGGATTTTGCACAATGGATTTCCGAGAAAGAAAATGTGAGTCTTTTTTCTTCTCTTTCCTGGAATTGCCCTAATGAACCACTTCGCTTCCCTTTTGCGGGGGGGTTGCGGCGGCCCCGCGGGACCCAGCCCGCCCGGCGCGGGGTGCGCTCCCCGTGAGCATCTCCGTTCGTGCTGTGCCACCTCCTGGTGACACCGCAGCGGTGCACGGCTGGGACTCCTGCTCCTCCACACAGACACCGAAACACCGCCGGGCCATCCCTGCCTTCCCCAGCAACCAGGCAGCGGCAGGTTTGAATCTGCAGGATTTTTTTTTTTTTTTTTTTTGCCACCCAGTTATCCTGCTCCCATATCTTAAGGTGCTGGACAGGCCAAGGGGAACTAAAGGCCAGCTGTGCCCCCGGTCCCTCTCCATCAGGGTGCGTGGTGCCCCATGGCATCCCTCGCCCTCTGTGCCCGTGCACGGTGAGTCTAGCTCTGGCATCAAGGTCACCCTTCGTTGGCAAGTTGCAGGCTGAGGTAGGTCGGACAGGAGGGTGTCGTTGGGACTGAGCCCCCCGTGCTGCTGTGCACAAAGGGAGGTGAGTACAGGGGTGCGTGGGGTGGGGGTGAGCTGAAGTCCTGGAGCAAAAGCCGAAGTCCTTGTGTGAGCAAAATACCTGCTGGGACCATAGGAACCTCAGCCTGATAAAGGGCTACGTAAAGGTGAATAAGTTTCAAAGTTGTTCCAGTGACCTGCCAGGGGACAMTCCTGGCCCAGCATGTTGCTCCAGGCAGTCAGGCAGACAGAACGTCCCAGCCTGCCTGTTTCAGGATCACTTTTTCACTCAAATACTTCCCTAACCCCAAAGGAGTAGGGCTCCCACCATTTATTGCTATATTAGAGAGACAGTGTTAATGAGAAATGAGGGCAATGAAGAACTGAATCATGCACAGCCTGGAAGAGATTTAGGACTCAGGTGCAAGACCAGCTTACCTTAATTTCCCAGCCAGGAGCTGGTGATAACCCTCATCCCAGGGCAATGGGTTGTGAGCACCAGCAAGGGAGGAGCRCTCACCGCGTGGGACCACAGACTCCAGAGGCAGAAACACGGGAGGTGAAGAGGATTGTAAAGGATTGGGCTGAATCTGAGGACAACTCATCAGGTAACGCTGTATCACTCAAAAAAAAAAGCTGCTCAGATTTTCTCCTTTCTTAGGGAAAACCTTAGAACAACAGCAGAATCTTTCATCAGAGTATTTCCAACTTTCTCTGCAAGGCATCCATCCGAGGGAAAGCCCCAGTTCCCAAGTGAACGCTGCCCGGCCGGGAGAGCCCCAGGCCACTGGGAGAGGGGCTCAGCCCCCCCAGGCCCAGCTGCTCTGTGCTGAAGGTGGCACCACTGCCTCTCTTATGAGTGAGAGCCTTGTTCTGCAGCTCTGCTCTCCAATGGCTTTGGATGCAAGCCGAGGATTTGCAGATGGAAGGAGGAGGTCAAAAAGCTGGAYCACAGATGCTGCGGATGTGGCTGGTGTCCACAGGAATGCAGCAGCCACCACTAGCAGGGATGTTCACTTCTTCAACATGTCCATGGTGAACCTCACCGAGAAAGTTTCCTTTGTTCAGTACATGCACAGACCCTGCCAGCAGCACCAGACCTGGTCCGAGTTTGAGGGACTATGGAGCCCAAGACCCCGCCTCTGCCAAGGGGGTCTCAGTATTACGTATATCAACTTGGTACTGAAGGAAGAGAGAGAAGTAAACGGGTATTATTCTAATATATTCCTCTTCTCTCCTTCAGGTCAGATCCATGTGCCAGCTTCGTTGCACTACTGATATGATGAAAAGGTATCCCAGCACTTTCCGCTGCAGTTTGGGATTATAGCTATCTGCAAGCTTTAATCTCCGCTCAGCTGAGGAGAGTGTTTCTGGTAAATTGGGAATTAATGCTGCTAAATGAGACTCTCATTTTTTACAGTTGTAAAAGTTCACCTAGTCCCATGCTGACTTCAGCAGCCATAAATCTGTGCCCCCTTTCTCCTTCGAGGGGCTGAGGATGCCCCAGATTCGGGGCAAGAAGGAGCAATTAATTGGTACAAAAGGAATAACAAGTGTGGGCACAGATCTGAAACCAGGATTTATTTAGGAAGATTTTCTGGTTATTATCTACTTAGGAACAGAGGATTTGTCAAAACAGATCAGAGCATTTTCATCAAATCTGGCATCCTGCATGTAGCGGAGATAGTGAGAGGATGTATTAGTGGAAAAAATCTCCCCAGCCTCTTCCAGAAGTGCAGAGGCAATGCTGTGGTTAGAATTGGCTGCAGATATCCAGTCCCCGTGAGACTGGGGCCAGCAAAGGCAGCTTCAGCCTGACTTAAGCCTTGGCTCGAACTGACCCAGACGAGGTGGAGGTGATGCTCCCCTCCTGCATGCAGGCTGGGCGAGAGCTAGCCTTGGGCTACAGCATGTTAATCTAAACCCAAATGCGTTTCCAATGCAGGGCACATGCAGCTGGCTCGGCCGAAAGGATCCATCGGTCCTCTGTGACACATCTGACTGCTGGGAGATGGGCAGCACAAAATCCCCAGGCTCCACTAAGAAATATATTTTCTGATATTCACACTGACATTCCAGTAACTATAACACCATCTGAAACATCAAGCACTTGGGAAATGTTTGTTTTACAAAGTGGGGTAGGAGCTGTTACAAAAACAATCCCTGTTTTTAAAAAGAAAGTATTCCCTTGTCAAAAAAAAAAAAAAAAAAAAAAAAAAAAAAAAAAAAAAAAAAAAAAAAAAAAAAAAAAGAATGGAATGTGTGTGTATCCAAAGGAAAGAGCCCTGGGAAATGCCCTTTCCCATGCACGATGGCAGGGCTGCTGGGGCTCCTGCAGGACAGCGGAGATGAACAGCTCGATGGCAGAGGTGAGAGCCATGGTGCGGTGTGGGAGTACCAGGGCTGCGGTGGCCCCAGCTCCATGAGCTGAGTTCCTCACTGCTGTTCTCATTTATAAATAGAAAGGCAGTTAGTTATTATTAGAACTTGTTGAGTGGGTCTGGAGGAACTACAGAAAACCCTTCCAAATGAGGTGCTTTCCAGTTCAAGCAAAGCTCCTGAGGTCCTATCTGGAGGAGAATGTCACTAGGACCACCTTGAGCCTTGGAGACAGGTCTGGGCTGGTCCGAGCACAAAGGGCTTCACCTTTGCAGTGGGTCATGGTGCTCCCAGAATGGCTGGGGTTGGTGCAGTGGCACCCTAAGGATGGTCTGTCCTCACCCCACTCTGTGCACCCGTGTTTCCCATTCCTATGATAACAGGGCAGGGCATCAGCAGAGAAACTTGCCTTGGGCCTTTTATCTCCAGCACCTTCCCCAGGAACTTGGAGGACACAGCCAGCTCCTGCACTGTCACACCATCCCGATGCGCATAAGGAAGCTGTTCCCCACACCAGGTAGGTGGCACAAGGAGACCTTTTGGTCACGTCTTCAAGCTGCCCCAAGACCTCTGTGGGCTTGTGGATGGGCACAGAAAGAGGAAGATGCACACCTGGAAAACCCAGAAGGTGGTTCAGTTCTCTTGGCTCCGGCAAAAGAACCACCATCAGGTATGTTAGGGTGGATTTGTGCGTGTCCCCCATGTTGTCCTCATGCCCGGCCCCTGCCACCCTCCTCCAAACCTCTCCTAGAGAGCAGCACGCAGGCTGTGCCTGGGGGCTCTTAGACATGAGATGATTTTTGGCCATTTCTCCTTAAGTCATGCAGGACAAGATCTTTCAACAGCATTTTGTTCCCGAAAGATGCGCCTCGGCACATCACGAGTTATCTTATCATGTCTAAGCTGCTCTGTACCCCCTAATTGTAGAGGTCCTGCTTTTAAACCTTATTTTTCTTGCCTGTCTCTCTGTTGGAAACCACATTTTTCTTTTATCTATACATTATACCTTCTAAAATCTGTCCCTAAATCTACAAAACTGCTCTCAGTAATGCACAGATATCCAGGACTGAAAGCATTTCGGTAGTGACTGTCCTCTACAGAGCCAGCAGGGTCAGAGGAAAAGAAAAACAACATACACATGATCAGTATTTTTTCAAATAGGATTTGAAAGCAAAGCATGAGAAGCCTCTATCTGGTTTTAATTTCAAATGAAAAAATATGGCTATTAATATATGGCAATGCTACTCTACCATGAGAACAAAGTGTAGATAAAACCTGCAAGCTTAATGAGACTCAGGAAAAATAAAATTTGAAAGCAAATCTTTGAAAATCCTTAGGTAATCTCTGTTCCATTTATCATGCTTTGGCAATCAGAAAGTAAAACCAGGTTTAGCATAATGAAGAAAATCAAGCAGGCTTTTTTTTTTCCCTGCTGCTCTAAAATCACAGAAGAATATAGTCATGGAAAAAAAAAAAAAAAAGGAGGAACTTCTGCCCTCCTGCCAGCACACAATCTAATTGCAAAGGTTTCTTCCTGCATGTCTGAGTAGACTATGCGAGACTAGAATTTTTTAATCACAATATTTAAGCTCTCCTTGGCGACACAGAACTAATGCAGTGGTCCTGTCTTGATCTGCCAGAGATGTGAAGGTAACAACGGTTAATAACTGAGTCACAAGCTGAGAATGTGAAAAAGCCAAAAAAAATTACTTCCCTTGACACGTCCGCCCGGCCAGGTCAGCAGCACAGCTGCTCCCCGGCCAGGCTGGGGAGATGCTGAGGACGCCGGTGGACATGGCCGAGGAGGCTTTGCCTGTGTTTTTTGGGGTGTGAAGTGCTTTGATGATTGCAGACCCCTGAATCTCCCAGTCACCGGAGGGGGATCAGGCTGTGGACCCCTGGAGCTGCTATGTGACAGCCTGGCCAAGCGCTGCTCCCCCTGTCCAAGCATTTTTGGGGTAGACATGGGTGAAGCCCGAGGCATCGTATCCAGCTGCTGCCAGGACTCATGCTGAGCACTGGTTATCTCTGGGTGTCTTGGCTCAGTGGCAGGGGCTGTGAACACAGAAGGGAAGCTGCTATTTGGGAATTAGGTCTCCAAAAGCCCCAGATGGTACCGTTGGACTCTGCAGTGGATGCTCCCCATCATGACACCACTGCTCCTGCAGAGCTGGAGGTGGCCCGCACCCAGACAGGGCATAAGATGTCTGTGGTCCCTTGAAAGTGGTGGCTCCTAAACATTTCCTGGGCTGCCCCAGATCTTAGCAGAAAAGTCTTGTTAGCAATTGATTTGCTGTTGGGCTGGTAGTCCCAGCACAGCTGCTGAGTTCCCACATGGCATTGCAACCCTCCCTTTAGAGACCATTTCTCTGAGGGCATTTCATTTCTCTGCAGAGCCACATAGAAAGCCACCCAGCAGCCTTTAAACTACCTCATTTGGCTACTGACAGCACCGAGCTCAGAGCAGGAGGCCGTAGCATCACCATAATGTGTCCAAAACATCTTCAAAACAGCGGGCTTGACCTACTTGTCCCTTCTCAGCTCCTCCAGCTGTAGTTTCCCCATGGAGCACAACCACAGTATGGCTCTCTTCCTTCCCAGTGCTACAGAGCTGGGTTGTTTCACAACTTCTATGTCTTCTTGTCTATCTAACCAGGGCTATGTGGGGACCCTTCAGCTAAAGGTTCATTGGCAAGCAATTTTAGATCCTTGGGTGAAAGATTAAATATATAGTCAATGCATTATTCCAGTACAAACCACGTCTGTTGTTATCGTCAAAGAACACATTTGGAGCCATTTGGAGGTAATAGGAGTTGCTTTTATCTCCTGTTCCCTTTGGCAGTGGCCACAATTATTGTGCTTTGAAATCACTCCTTTTGCAGACAATTAGGAGGAGGGAGGAATTCTCGGCAATTAGTCACTCTATGAGCATAAAAATAAGAATAATTGCACCTTCTTGAGCTCACTGCAATGAGATTGGATATGTGCAACTCACATATATTCATATTTTCTCTCCAGAGCCAGCACTACTAAGGATTTCTTTTTCTGCAGTGCCGAGTGCATGGTGCTGTAAAACGGACATTTGAATGTTGTCTCTCTTCCCAAAGGTGCTGTAAGGATGAGAACTGCAATGAGCATAAAGCATTTTAAGACTGTGCAGGCAGCATTACAGGGCTCTTCCCATTACTGCCCTTAATTCTGCTGGAAGATGGGTGTAAAAAGAAATAAATAAGTAATGATCCAAAGCAAACCATTCCAGGCAGAAGCTTGGCTGGTTGGGGCTTTCTGCCTCCCTAGGCTCATGCCCTTGAGTAGGACAATGGTAATGAGCAGATTGGGTTGTCTACTGCAGGGGGAAGATAGGTACTTAGATGGCCGGTGCTAGGTGTCCAGCTAGCTTCATGAAGCTATGATAGCTTCTTGCTGTTCTCTTCTCATTACGTAGATATTAGAGTGAATGTTCAAATTCCAGATCTGATGAAGCCACGCAGACTTGAATTTTCCCACAACTACAGCGTTGATCCCTGCAGCCACTTCCAGCTACGAGCAGCAGGAATGAAGCACAGCTTCGCTGTCTCTTTCTCACCTCTTCAAGCGCTGCGAGTCCGGGATGCTTTCCTGGAGACTTGCCTGTAGGTTCTTGTGCTGAAGTTCCCATGTCTGCAGCCAGGACAAACATTGGAGAAGGGAGATTTTCCCCCCGTGCTCATGCGATAGCCTCCCTGCCTCCTCTTAGTCTCATCTGCAGCATATATTGGGATGTTAAAGCTTGCCAATAGCAGCAGGTATGAAGAATCATAGAATCACTAAGGTTGGAAAAGACCTCTAAGATCATCAAGTCCAACTATCAACCCAACACCTCCATGCCCACTAAACCATGTCCCTAAGCGCCTCATCTACACGGCTTTTAAATACTTCCAGGGATGGTGACTCAACCACTTCCCTGGGCAGCCTGGTCCAATGTTTAACCACTCTTTCAGTAAAGAAATTTTTCCTAATATCCAATCTAAACCTCCCCTGGTGCAACTTGAGGCCGTTTCCTCTCGTCCTATCACTAGTTGCTTGGGAGAAGAGACCGACCCCCACCTCGCTACAACCTCCTTTCAGGTAGTTGTAGAGCACGATAAGGTCTCCCCTCAGCCTCCTCTTCTCCAGGCTAAACAGTCCCAGTTCCCTCAGCTGCTCCTCATAAGACTTGTTCTCCAAGAAGTAGCAACCCACATAGCCTCACAGTGTTGTGCTCTCTACAGCCCCTCCACCCACCAGCTCAGTCAGCCCCATCACTCCCACCAGCAGTGCCAGAGGGATTTTTCCCAAGACAACCATCCAATTTCAACAGAAATGCAGAGTTCAAGCCCCACTAATTGTCAACACTCCACACACGCTTTTTGTCCCCTGTTAGTTAGCGAAGAATGAACAAAACCCATCTCTGATGCTGCCCAGCATTTGCCTTAGACCCCTCTCCTTTTTTAGAAACCAGGTCTAAAAAAAATCGCATGTAGAAGAACTGCAATGCCTTTCTTTTTTACTTCCTTCATAAAGACTTTCCTCAGATGAAATCTGCTGAAGTCATAAGTCACAAGGTGGCTTGTTCAGGCACCAGAGATATGTTTTCTCCCAGGAGAAAGCTGGCAATCTGGCAGGGACAGATTTTTACGGACTCTCTTTGCTCCTGTGCTGCCCCCAGCACACGGACTGCTCCGTACACACATCGGAGGGCAGGGCCAGCTGGCGGCTGCACACAGGAGGAGGGGGCCTGAACGAATGCACATATCATCCCTAATAATGGAAAAATCTGCAATTGCAGCCAGTAATGACTACTACTGCGGTACAAACGCACGCAAGTGGGAGAGAATCCAGCAGAGCCTCCCGAAATCTTTTTTGCATGACTAACTCCAGGAGAGAGGAGCCCTTCTGCAAGAGCCAGGGAGGGCTCTTCCACGTGCAGCCAGACAAAAGCAGAACCGTATCTTTTCCTCTGTAATGAGACATTTTAACTTCTCTGTGCTGCGCCTTGCAAGGAACAAGTCCTTGCAGTGAGGGGGTTGCAGCATCCTCTGTGATCTGAGAAGGGGACAGTGCTGTGGCTGGCCCAGGGCTCAGGAGGTGCTAAGGAAGGAGCTGGGGACACATCCCTATTCCATTATTTTTGCAGCACAAGGAGATGGCAATGCAGTGAGACCCACCAACGGTGCCTCACTTGCTCCTCACGTCATTATTTTAATCTGTTCCCAAACCAAGAACAGGCCACCAGCCCGTCCCACCATGGATGCCGCCAGCAGTGGGATGCTGAGCAGTGYGGCACACCGGGCTTGTTTACCATGACATTAGTCACTCACTTCCCAAATCCATTGGAAAAAACACAGCCACAGGTCCAATGCTCCAGCCTTTCTGCTGCCAGACAGACGTCAGAAGCCACAAGAAACAAATGGACCAATTTTGAGGCCACTTGCGCCCTGCAGTAAACAGAGAGGGTGAGGCTAAAGCAACGTCCTGTAAACCCGCCTGGAAAACAAGTCTGAAGTGCCTTTTAACTCTCCACCTTTGCAGGTCCCTGAGTTTATGGCATGGTTTGGCTCCTGTCATGTCATGTTTGGCCTCAGCACAGTATCGTCATTTGGGATGTGGGAGGGAGAAGTGCTTGGGCGAGACTGAAAAACAGTCCACAAAACCCACACCCCCCGGGCTGGCATTAAGTCAGTCTTGTGCATGGTATTACCTGGAAACTGCTGCTAGGATCTTTCAACGTCCACGTCAACCTCTTCGATGAGGTTAGGAGGGGTTTGCCGTCCTCTCCTGTCCCTGCAGCCATCCGTAGCCTCCAGCTTGCTGTCCATCCTGGGTGGGCTGGGACCCACCACCCAGCGCGGAGCCTTGGCAGCATCCTTCTGCCAYGGGTCCTTTGCAGCGTGCACTGCCTCGGGCACCCCGGTACCCCCAGCTGCAAACACCCTCCTCTACCTCTCGCATCTGCTGCCTTCAGCCTCCAGTTYTCACACTTGTTCAATGCTCTGCCTGCGCCAAAGGCGAGCTTGTTACCAGCCCAACACAGGCCTCCCCTTGGAAATGCTCCTACCTCACCGCAGTAATGAAGCACCCGACCCCGATCTTTTATGGGTATATTTGGACTATTCCCCACTTTCACACTTAGTAAAACCCAGCACAACCCACACATGACCTCTCTGTTGCTGACTGCTCAGTGCAGGGTCTAATAGGGACCATACGCAGCATAAATTAACATTTACCTTCTGGGGCTTCCTCCTGGTTGCGGCAGGATGGGTACCACGCTAACCACGGCTCAGCATGTGGCCAGAGCATGTCTTGCCTCCCCAGCCTGACAGCAAGTGGCACTCTCCCCATGCAGAAGCCCACCGGCAGTGGCTGATGTGGCCCATGTGGCCATGGGGCTTCTCCCTCTCAAAAGCAGAAAGAACCCATCATCCGGCCAAAGAAGATGTAATTCTCCGGTACATGATAGCATGGCGCCAGTTTCCTTCTCCGGCCACTCTTCATTAACCAAAGGCAAAAACTGCTGCAAAGCAGAACATTTCACAGCAAGTTCTCCTTTCCTGGTAGGTGGGGACAGGATCTGATGGCTCCACCATCACTGCGTGGGACATTGAGTTGGGTGCCAACCTCCTCTCCATCGGCCATGCACACGGGAGGGATAACACGCATGGTCCTCGACAGCTCCCAGCACAGGCTGATTGCTGCAGGAGTGAGACCATCGAGGTTTGTGCACTGACCCAGAGTTATGATCTAACCCCACACCACCTCAAGACTCGTTGCCACAAGGATGCCTCCCTCCAGGGGCAAACTGAGTCTTGGCCCCATGCTGTGGATATACATGGATTTAGTCTGAGGTTGGATCTCTAGAAATCGACTCAAAGAGTCTAATAAAACCATTTTAAAATGCATGCATGTTATTTGTTCGTTTAAGAAACCTCAGGAGAAAGCATGGAGAAATTGCTCTCCTCCAGCAAGGCTCCAGGCGGAGCACCTCAAAAGACAGAGCAATTCTTGTGAGCTCTGAGCAGGGACACTGCGATGGAGTAGTGCCCTTGGGGAGCCCCGTGAGTCTGGTAAGGCTGTTAAAGCTGCTCTGATCCTGCCGTCAGCAAGATGCTGTGAACATCCTGACCTGGTGACCCACAGGGATGCTGGCTCCATTGCAGCACTGGGACTTTTTCCAGTGACCTCAGTGGGGACCACTGGGGACCAGGGTCCTCACCCAGGCGTTCGGAGCACGTCACTGAAGCTGTGAAGTCACAAAACTCACCCACTCTCACATCCCAGGCCAGCGCCCCGTCCATTTCAGGATACGTCCCAGGAGGATAAAGTCCTAGAGCACAAGTTTTCCTGGCTTGTTTGCAACCTGTTCTCCCTGAAATAACTACAGGAGCTCCTAGGCCTTGTAGTCAGCAGCTTTTCCCAGCATAACACTGGGGAACGTAGCTGAGCCATTGTGKTTTACTTCATGTATTTATTTATCCTTCCTCATTTTGAATGTGCAATATCACAGCCACTGAGTTATAGATACTGCCACTAACAATAACTGGAAAAAGTTTAAGCCATTTACGGACACTGAAATGCTAGCTAAATAGAAAAGCTTCTGAACATTTTGCAAGACCAGCTTTAAAAACAGGATGTGCAAACCTTTTATTTTGGGATGTGTTTATCCCAGTGATCAGATGTTCCACCCTGGTATCCCTGTCACAGCAATAAAATCCCTACAAAAATTTAAAAAAAAAAAAAACAAAGAACAAACTTTAAATTGAGCCCAGGAAAAAATAAAGGGAATTGCTGTGCTAAAAGGGGAAAAAACGTGCCGTGGATTTCAGTGGCACCCACTTTTCCCAGGAGCACCCTTGGGTGGGGGGTTCCCCCAAGCCACGGCTCGCTGCTGCCTGTGCCTGCACCGAACCAGGGCAGACGTCGGGACGCAGCAACATTCGCATCACCTCCTCCCCTTTCCTGGCACCAAGATGAATTAACTCCACTTCAGGAGCTGCTTTTTAGTGCAACCAAAAAAAAAAAAAACCCACAAACCCAGCCTTCTGTCACGCAGGGAGAATTTGGCACTGTTATTTCAGCCGAGGAAGGCATCTCCCGTGGAGGAAGAAGAAATGCTGTAATTCACAGAAGAGCCAATGCATTCCTCGCCAGGACCCGCCTGGCAGGTGCTAAACACAGACGTGCTCAACTTAATACCTTGTGCTGCTTGCAACGCGTGCGAGACGCAGCAAAGAGGCGGGTTTATCCCTTGGTATTAAAAATAGCAGCRTGATGGGTTTAGCAAGGGAGCAAAACCGAGTACGGAAAACAAAGCATGTCAGCGGGATGAGAACAGGTTGCTCTGGCATGGGACATGCCACCGGCCACCCGGTCAGTAGCAGAGGGTGGCTGTCCCTGCAAACCGGCACCAGGAGCTCAGGCTGGGGGAGAAAAATGTATTGGGGAAAAAAGCAGAGGAGGAGAAATAGGTTCAGGGTGGGTTTTTAAATGCTTTCCAAGACAGCCGCACCTGGAGGCGGTTGTTGTCAGTCTTCTGATGTGGTGGCAGCCCAATTTTTGTAGGGATTTTGCTTTCTCATGAGCAAAGAGGCAACGTGGGAAGCTCAGCAAAGGGGGAAACTGGCTCGTCCTTTAGCCTTGCAGCAAATGAGGTAAATCACCGGCACTGCCACTGGCAACAGACTCAGGATCTAATGATTGCTGCTGGTTGAATATGATGCTAATAACATGAGGAATTTTGCTTTATAATATACAGGTTTTGAAGCTGAAAAAATCCTCTAAAAGGTCAGGACAAGCTTTCAGAAAAATGCCTCCCACTGCAGGGCAGTCCCACGCCTGTGCGTTCCCAAGGCCCAGCACCTGGGACGAGCACAGCGAGTGTGCTGTTATTATGGATGCGGTCTTTCAGGGTCTTCTAATTTGGGGGTACAGCACTTTTGTCCCAGGGACCCCTTTGCCCTCACAGATTTCCCTACCAGACCCCTGAGATCTGCAAAACTGCGGCTGCAGAACAGATTCTTAATAATGTCCTCTCCATCTACCTCTGCGGTCCCAATATTCTGCTGAGCAGTCTCTGCTGTTCGATCTTTTAATCCCCATAGGATGCAAGGGGTCATGCAGACACCAAGAAGCCCTTGGGTTGGGGACTGCTAATACATCTTGCACAGCTCTGCCTTCCCCTCTGAGGGTGGGATATTGAAGCAGAGCGCGATGCCGTGGCTCACCCGTGATCAGGCAGGAGGTCCCTGTAAAGCTGGACATGATTCACCGGGCGATCTCACCAGCTGCCGGGCCAGCCTTCTCCTCCGTGGTCCCCTGATGCTTTCCTGGGAGACTCCTCATTATTTATGGTTCATCACACTCCACTCAYGAATGCTGCTGCTACATTGACAGCCCAAGCAGGGAAAACCTGCAGTGATGCGATCTCTGAAAGCACTACCTGATTAAAACATACAAAAAAAAACCCCAGAGATATAAAACTGCCAGTTGTCCACAGAATCAAATAAAATTCGTTCAGCACAACCTTCTCCACCTTTCCTTATTGCTCAGGTAATAACACCACTCACAATACAAACATCTAATTTCAGGTGTATAGGAAAGCAAGTCATTGAGCTAACAGGTTACTCGGGGCAGCGGGAGAGCTCTGCCCAGTGCAGGGGTGTTCCGGGGCACTGGCTCTCTCCTATCGGTAACTGCTATTTATATGACCCAGAGCGCTAAGCACTTTATCAAACAAATAAAACAGCAGCTCTCTACCAAGGGATAGGCACCAGACATAGACCATGACCTTGCTTGGAGCTGTGGTGGCTCCCTGCAACAGCCAAAAGTCTTCTCCTTCCCATCCAGCGGACACTGACCCAGAGTCAAGGCAGGTTTCTCCTCCATCAGCGCACATCCATCCACACCCTCCTTCTTCCCCGCTTGCATGCTCAAGAGCCACGGTCCACCCTGCAGGACTGTTGAGGGTCCAGGGCAGCTGCCAAGGGTTAATGTGCAAAATATCCTGTATGAACCGGGCTGTTTAATGAGCATCTCTCCCCCAGGTAATGACCGGTGATGAGAATATGCTCTGCTCTGGTAATGCTTGCAACATAACAGCCCACCGAGGAAGGAGTTGGTAGGTGAAGCGAGACAATCCTCTCTCCTCAGCTGGATCGCAGTTTCAGCCAAACTCATCTGCATTAATCTTACACTCATTAAAATCAGTTGTACTGTTTCTAATTCAACCAGTGCTGCCAAGCTCAAGAATTAAAAATTCATGAGCCAATGTCCCTGGRAAAAAAAAAAAAAAAGTAAGTTCATCTTAAGCAGCATAGATTTTTAAAACAATCATAAAAAATGTCTAGCAGCTTCTTTGTGCTTGAAGCTTTCAGCTCGCGTTTTCATGAGGGACAGGAAAATGAACAAAAGCTGAGATTTTTACACAATCGTGTGACTCCAGAGGCTGGTGCTTCCTGGAGGCAGCCTCACAAATTGCATCACTTATGATGAAAACCAAGAGACTGAGCAACACAGGAGGAGCAAGCTCGCTTGGTTCCTGCCTCAAAACAAGTGTCATTGCTGAAGTGACAAAAAGTCTACCCTGCAGACCCCAGGGCAAGCTGTCCACCGGGTTTTACTGCAGTGAGGTCAAGAGCCTAGAAATGACATCAGCGATATTTTTCCAGCCTTGGTCTGGACAAGCACATAGAGCTCTTGGCAACCCCCAACCCCTCTGGAGCCATGAGAGCAGCGTTAGACCCATAACAGAGATGCACGACGTGAGACCTGGTGTAGACCCAGCCACGGGCAGCAGCGAGCAATGGGCAGGGTTATGGGAAAAGCCAAGGCACCACATTACAACAGTTGATGCTTTGGTTGGCCTCCAGCATCCACTGCAACTCTCATGCCACCTCTGTGCCCCTCGGTCCCCTTGTCCAGCTTCCCAGCACGCATCCAGTTACTTCAAGGGCAGAAATACATGTCTACATGGACAACAAGGGCTTTCCTCTCCAGCGAGCAGTCAGATGCTCTCGTGGACGCAGAGCAGCACCCAGGAGGAACGTGCAAGTTAACAGTAAAAGTAAATAATTACTTTTTAATTCTGTACGTGTGAGCGACAAACTAGACATGATTTTTAATATGCTCCTAATTAAGGTCACCAATGACAATAGCTGGAGAGCTGGAGACAAAGGCAATAAACACCATTTATTTGAAGCAGATGGGAACTCGGAAAGGGCTTTCCAATATTTTTTTCAATAGCCAAAACTAAACAACGTTTCAGAGAGTGCCAGAGACCTCCCTGCCCATGAAAACACCCAAGGTCTCAAATGGCCTTTGCTGGCCCAGGCTGGAGCGATTACGCCGTGCTGTCTGGGTCTTCACAAACGCTGCCGTTTTCCCTCGGAAAAAGGCACCATGTTTACAAAGTAAAGCTCAAGTAGGAAAACATCGAGCCAGGCCAGTGCAAAACCAACCCTGGGAAAAGGTTAGGATTAACTCCTCTAGAGCCGAGCAGAGTTTGTTTCCTGAAGAAGAAGGAGCACAAATAAAGATGGGTTGTCAGTGAGCGCTAGCAAGTGCTGCTGCAGTTATTTATAGAAGACATTCATTTCCTTCACGATCTGGGTAAATATCCATTAGCTTTCAAGGCGATTAATCAAGTATTAATTAACCTGCTGGGGGGGAAAAAAATAATATGGACATTAATGGTTTAAAAGGAAGCTTCCAGCTGAGAAAAAAAAGGAAGAGAGCTACTCTGAAATTTTCCAATAAGGCCTTACTGTATTGGAAAGGAGCAACGAGCAAAGAACAGACCTGTTGGATACACTTACTGGGAATGTCCGTCTCTGCTTTGGTAACAGGAAAAAAAACCCCTGTGATCTTGGCTTGTCTACAGAGCTTCAGGGCGGAGAAGAGCTTGGAGTGAAAATTTAATGGGTGTTTTTCACCTGGCAGCGACAGCACCCACACCTCTTATAGCTGCCATCTCCAGGCAGGGCACAGCTGCTGGGTGCCCGAGCCAAAGCCCCTGCCAGCGCAGAACCGTTCTCCCCAGGAAACCATCGCACACCCTGGCAGAGGTTACTTCTCCTTCAGGCACTGATGCAACAACTGTTTTTTTCCTCTAAGTTCCCTCTAGATGTTCAAACTACAGACCGGACCCTTGTTTTAGTGCAAGCAATAAAAATCCACAGCAATCATCAGGAAATCAGCAGAATAGCCAGAACATGCTCTGGCTATTACACACTCACRTAAATGGGAGGAGACCTTGGCCCTCTGACTCCCTACCTTCCCTTGGTCCTGCTCGGGGACCAGCTGAGCTAACTCTCCATTTTTTGGACTTCCCACAAAGCAGCAGCATCCCATGGAGACCGGTGGGGCTCAGCTCRGCGTAAGCATGAGTAACACGGAGAAAAGAGAAATACTTCCTGAAGACGACGACTGTTTTCTAAGCAAAAATGCCAAAATGAGATGTGACACCAAAACTGGACAGCAAAAAGAAACAAATTTCCTGGTGGCACCAATACAAGACCTGCAAGACCACCATACCACCACGCTCCCAGCGCGTTGGCCTGGGATGGCTTGGCTGCATCCCTTCTCCTCTCTGCAGAGCAAGGCAGCTTCCAAGTGACATAAATCAGAAGTTTGGACTGATTATTTTGCAAACTGAGACACAGCTCTCCCGTAGCTGAGGCGGCACGATGTTTAATGAAGCACAAAACATCCTGTATTAGATGTGGTCTTCAGGATCAACTTCCTTTGCCATGCCTGTGCTCCACCCCCACATACCCAAATCTTTAACAACTTCAAACTCTTTTTTTTTTTATTTAAGGGAAAAAAAAAAAAAGCATATGCAGTCAGCCTGTTCCTCCCCATTTTTAGCTTTTTTTTTCCCCTCTGCATATTCCCCAGTTCTCTACCCACACATACCCACACTACAGACAAAGTATCCTAAAAAAAAAAAAATTGAAAGAGGTCTAAAAAAACAACAGTAATCCAGGGCGTCATCAACTTCCAGGAATGCAAACTGGCTTAAGAAACCATAACTTATTTTGTTGTTGTTATTTTTTGTATGGGGTTTTTTTTTTCAGTCTTTTACAATCTTCTGTTTTAAAAAATGGCATGAATTCGCTCCTTCACCCTCCTCAGTCCTCTCTCTCCCCAGCTATATTCAGAAAACATTTCTCGCCAGCCTTGTTTAGCTCACATTTCAGGGCAGAGCAAATGTGTGTGCATGGGGGGGGCAGGGATGATGAGTCAATTAGGCACCTAATAAAAACCTGATTTTAAAAATTCCCTTTCCAACTGCGAGCATGAAGCGAGCCATGGCAGTCACAAAACCAGCGCTGCCAGCTCAGTCCAGCCTGCCCAGTGCCTCCCTTGCAGACAGAGAACGGTTTCCTACAGTGAAACCGCTCTCATCCTGCATTAAATGTCGTGTATGATGAGGCATCTGCCACTTAATGTGAAAGACACCATCACAGCCTAATAAATCACATTACCAGAAGGACTTCTCTGCTATCACCAATGCTCTTTTAACTATATGGCCTTCCCCCTCCGTATGCTCCCATTCATCACCATGCCTTGCAGACCTCACATATTACAGCTGATTAACTCATCCCCAGAATAGACAGTCGAGCTAAGCTCTTTGAACCCACTGGTCTTGCAGTCACCTCTTCTGTTGTTTCCATCGCTCCAGCCACAACTTTCTGAGTCTGCAAAGGAAAGCCCTAGGGATGCACCATTTGTCATACAGATGCCATTTATTACGCAAACAGCACCTACCACCGCCTTTTTCCAGGCATGCACTAAATTGGAGGGGGTGGATGCGAGAGATGGTGCCTATTCATTCTCCTTGCAGATGGTCAAGCCACAAAGCACCCAAGCAAAGCCGCATGTTTCCTTCCAACCTCCTTGCCTTGGCCGAGACCCAAACCACCCACCGGTGGAGTCATGTTGGACTTGCACGCTCTCTCATAGTGCATAACCTTCTCTCATAGTGCAACCGTCCTGGCAACATGTCTAAATATGTTCATTTCCCATGCATGCTGTGCAATTTGAGAAATCTGAGTATTTCAGGTGAGATTTTGATTTCATRGGACCGGTCAGGTTTAGACAAGAAAATGGAACAAAACATCCTGAGCTTTAGCATGTTAGAGCAGCAGTAATTTCAAGCAGAACACAACACTGCAAAATTCATACTAGTAGAAACCAATTCCATCTTAAGAAGGGCTGAATTTTAAAAACATCACTGTAAAACCAGCTGTTTTATAACCAATAACCCTGCAGGATGCAACCAAGCTGGACAGATATCACAAAGGAGTGCAAAGACATTTCTAGGACTGCACCAGCCCTCCGTGAAGCCTGCTACGAGGCACATCAGCCAGCCGTGCTCACCAGCAACTACTGATGGCAGTGGCCAACTGGACTGGGATGAGGACTGGTCTGGCTGTGCCTATCATAGTCTGGAGTAACCGAAATCACAGTGGAGTAGAAGGCCATAGGATCCCAGCGTGCTTGTTTCCATCAACAACTTTACACCCCTCCCACAACAGAGCTGGTGGTTTCCTTTGTAGGACAGACTATTCTGTTGCACCAGGAGGGCCCCTGTTTAATTTTGCTCTGGCTAAATATGACCAGTTTTGTGGCTGGGTAAAGAAACTTAACTCATTATTCAATCAAACTTACTTGGATTTTTATTTTTGTTTTTCATCAGTGAGCCCTGGGGACACCAGGAGGAGTCCAGGCAGGAGAGGGCTCTGAGCAGGCGGCTCCCCTGGCCAGGGGAGCTCCAAACCCCAGAGAGGACGAGGTCCATGGGGTCAGTGCCAACGCCAGCAAAACRGAGGAGGAAGAGCTTCAGCCAGGTAAGGATTTATCAGCCAGCACAGGCTAATGCATATATTTTCCACTGGACAAGTCTATCCTCCTCTCACCAGCACAGTCCAGCCCATGGGAGTGCTGGCCCAGCTTATAAAACCTGGGTTTCTAGCTGCTTGCTGGAGATAGCACATCCCAGAGTAACCAAATGCAGGGGAACGATACTGCCCTTGGATCTGTCCTTTTCAGCCATGAAAACAAGTTAATGTTGGTGTAATTAGAGAGTGACCGTTATTTGCCATTGAGCTTCATAAAAATGTGAGGAAAGATGTATGCATTTTAATTAAGCTCCAGGGGGAAAAACTGTATACCTGGCTGAATCGAAGAGAGATGAACTCATTACTTCATCCACATCTCAGCCTGCTGCCTATTTTCGTCTGCAACAGAATGATCGGCCTAGGCTGCAGTCAGTGACTTTAAAAAGCAAATAATCCTTCCAAAAGAGCCAGGCCAGCACTTTATAATTCCTACGTCTCTGAACTGAGAGAGTCTTCATACAGCCACATTTCTAGTGAGACCGATGGGCAAGCATTCAAAATCTTAGAAATCTGAAGGGGAGCGCTCCCCAAATCAGGGCATCAGGAGGGGACCCCGTCAGAGCTAGCTACAGATTTTTCCAGCAGCCAGACGGCTCCTGCAGCTGCCAGACTTTTCCATAGATTGCCCAGGTCTGACTTTCTGCTATGAAACACCCTGGGCCTGAGCTGCCCTTTTCATCTCAGGAATGCACAGCTGCGAAAGTGAGGTCTCGGTTCCTCTTGCAGAACGTGGCTCCGGGAGTGCGGATTTGTGTCCAAGCCCTTAAGGCCATGCTGGGATCAGAGTCACATTCGTACCCACTCTGCGTACAACGAGTGAGGGATGGGTAGGTGGGGGGTGCAGGCACCCGGTTGCCTTTGGGTACATGGAAAAAAGAAATGGCAAAACCCATCCGGAGTTTGAACAGCAAAGTAAAACAACCGAAACCCTTAACTAGATCCAGAAAGTTTCTAGGGCATAGAGAAAGAAACAGCAGTCATCATCAGCCTCCTCTCACCCGAGAGTCGGCTGAGCAACCTTCCACATCGGAAAACAGTTTCTGCTCTTCTCAAATACTCAGATCCCCTGTGAAAGTCACTGTACCTCTAACAGAGTCAGGTACGGTGTCTGTGGGCTTTATAAAGACTAAATAATCTGTTTGCTATTATTGCTCTTTGTACGATTAGATCAGAGCAGGTAGATCTCGTACTTCAAGGCGCTAGTCGATAGTCCCAAGCGTCAGGGAGGAAATCCCGCGTACCCTCGATGGCACTGCACAGCCAGATGCACCAAGAGCCCTCCCCAGCCAAACGCTTACACATGTCTAATCCCCATGGAAGTCAGCAAAACATATCTATGTCCGTAAAGTTAAGCACCTCTTTAAGTGTTTTGCCAAACAGACAGTCCTGTGGAGCGAGCCACAAAGGTGACAGCGATAGTGCCTTCAGCTTCACTCACCACGTGGGGTGGGCTGATGGCACATGTGTGATGCCTGGTCCAGGCGGGAGAGCGCTCAGCGCAGCAATGGGACTGGACCTTCACAACACCTTCATGGTTAAGCAAGAGCATTGCTGAGCTGGGCTCTCATGTCCTTCTCTCGGCGGTTTTAGACGCCAGCCCTGCCCAAGGTGGGACAGTGGCCAGCGGTGGTACAGTCTGGGGCAAAAACCTTACATTTCACAAAGAGCTGACAAAATTGGGCAACATCTAGTCTCGACCAGCGACATGGTCTTTGCAGGCAGGGAATTGAACCAGTCCCTAGAAGCTGCAAGACCCAAGACCGCAGCTCTGAGAGATGCTGGCATGTCAAAGCTGCGGAGGTTCAGCTTCGCCTAGCACGGACACAGGCTCCCTTGCATTTCCCGTCCTGCTGGGAAGAGCTTGGCTCCAAACCCAGCGAGCTGACCACAAACCCTGTCTGCACGAATATATTTGTTAAAACACTCATTCACACTGTAGCCACGGTGCTGGCTAGAAGAACATATATCAGGCTTTTTGTCAAAAAACCCCACTCCAACTGTCTGGGAGGACAGCAAAATCTGCCATCGCATTGCTTTGAAGGGTTTACAGTTCACTGCAGTACTTTAGATCAGCAGTTGTTTCCATAACCAAGTCCAAGAGAGCCTGTGAACAGGAAGGAATTAGGCGCTCATGCAAAGACCATTAAAGTCAAGGGGAATCTTTCCATTGACTTGAGAGCGTTTGGCTCCCGGCCCTGGATATCAGGGTCTGTTGTGCGGGATTTAGAGCAGGAAATGGGAGCAGGACTTTGCAGGTTTTCTCAGCATTTGTTACAGAGTTTAGCACAGAAGCTCTCTGTGCCCATTTCCCTGCATGTAAATTAAGAAGTGACTGCTCATCCGAGATGCAAGGTCCTAACTGACCATCTTTCTGTTCAGTCTAGGCACCTCCTCCATCCTTCCTGGGGTAGACAGAACCAACACCGTAACAAGTTGGACTAGCCCATTCCTATGGGCAAGAAGATTTCTTTATAGGTCCTGACATGTCGGTCCCTGACGCAAAACCCACATAGGATGCGTCAGTCCAAGAGGCAAAAATACCGCAAACCAGAAGCTTCAGCAGGTTTGAAAAGCTTGTTAATCCAAAGTTCAAATTCACATCAGGGATGAACCTCCTATGGGATCTAGGCAGCATTTCACTGATTTCACTTCTGCCTGTTCAGTTACAGCCAACAGTTTTGCACAGGATTGTCTTCTGATGGAGTGCAGGAGCATGCACCAAAATGATCAAAGATCTGAGCTGCCTCCATTTTCACACAAAGAAGCACAGATCTGCATTGCTTGGGACTTAACCTCTGGAAAGCAATGCTCTCTGAGGAATGTCTTCCCAGGCACCCAAAACTGCCAGCACACGAACCACAAAGCACTCCGGGAAACTTCAGGCTCTTTCAAAATACAACAACTAAGATCCTAATTTCCTGCTAGTAGGAGCAGTGATGGTTCTCTGGGCTTGCAGTAAGACAGCCTGTCAAGTGAGTTTAGTGAAATGCTGTGCTAGGTACCGGTGTCTGTGAGTTAGGGGTGGAAGGCATTGGCACGAGGGTGCTGCACTTGGAAGATGCTGGTTCATTTTCTGCCTCAACCCCACACCCGCAGCTTCATTCAGCACTATCACTTCATTACCTTCTCCGGTGGTAAAAGCAGGGAGGACATTTCTCCACTCCACACGCCATGGGAAAGGTCGTACCAAAACTCCAGCGAGAGCAAAATGAGGCGGCTTTGACTTGGTGCTAGAGCGAAGGCAGCGAGCCTGGCCAGTGCCTGCGCTCCCGTCAGCCCGGGCTGCTCAGGCCAGCGAGGATGCTGGGTGCTGATGGCCATACACCGCCGTGGGCTTCGCAAGAGGCAGCATCCAGCGGTTGGAGACGTCCTTCCCACTCCTCGTGGGCAGTGTGCGCCTGGGAGAGGAGCAAGGCTGTAAAGAATGAGTTATTCAAACCAAGGGCTTAGGGAAAACCTCTGCCTCCTGGCAGATGCTCATTACTCGGGCTGGGTTTAGAAAAGCAGAGGTGACCAAGCCCTGCTTCAGCCTTCAGCTGGAAATACAGAGAGACAAGAGTACGCTTAGCTGCAAGAAACTTGATCCTAGAGAGAGGAGAAAGGAGGGTGGAGAAGGAAATGCATCCTAATGCTAGAGGTGACCCAAACCAACTCTGCACAGCTGAGCTCTGCCAACAGACTCATGGAGCCAGATAGGACAGAAACATCTAAAGAACAGATTGCTTTTGGTGGCTGCAACCTCACGTAGACAGTGCCATGTTCAACAGGATGGGCTTCAAGCAGCAAGTGTCACTTTTCTAAGATGACTCTACAGCGATGTGACTCGAGAGCGATGTGCCGGTCCAAAGCTCACCTCTGCAGAGCGGTGCTCTGCGGGGTCCCTGGAGCATCCATCCCCACACCCGGGCATCTCTGTTAACCTGGAGGGAGRTGCGGTCGCTCCACCACGGGAAGTCAGGTGTGGTTTTTTGTTTCCAGCGGGATGTGGTTTTAGGAAATGAACTTTGCTACCACCTGCTGCAAGTTCACCAGTTTTAGTGGGACAAATTGCCAAATTCGACAGGAACTAGGGTCTCATTAGCGTGACTGAGGCTTTGGCAGAGGCAAGGCTTCTCAGCTTCCATTTATAGGATGCGCTGAGAGACGCCGTGGCAGGAGTTCAAGGCAGGGCGGTGTGCACCGTTGCATTATGAAGTCTAGACAGCGCTGGAGCCCTGCAAGCCTGAAGAATGACTTTTCCCTGCCCTCGCGTACCGTTCAAAACCCAGCAGCATTCCTCAACCAGGAGCGATGCGGGGAAATATTTAATTCCCATGTTCAAACAGACCCTTTTGCACCAYTGTCTCCCTCGAAAACCTCCACCTCCAAAGCTCTGCCTGGAACACGGGAGGTTGCCAGCGTTGCTGCACACACACCAGCACAAACCCTCATTTGACCAAACGCTGCCAGGCTCCTCAGAGGAAGGAAGTGGGGAACAAAAATTTTAAAAACTGCCTAAACCCCGTGGTTTTATTCCTGCCTGGAATGAAAACAGCACCTTTGGAGCAATTCTTGAAATATCTGCTTTTAGCTAGTTTTATTCCTCCCTTTTCCTCACTCTGAGCTGACCRAGGAAACCCACCTGCCCGAGACTTCACTGCCTCCGTAGACCTCCACGCAGTGCTCCCTCCTCCGTTAAAAGACGCCCAGCTGAAAAGCATCCAAGCAGCTGCGCTCATGGATATCTGCAGCCAGCCTCAAAGAGAGCAGGAGACGGTTTGAACCTATACCAAAAAAAGTAGGTTTAATTTATTGGAAGATTTCTGTTGGGCCTTAACAGCTAAATGCACTTTTCATGAGCTGAGGGGCAACCTGTGTTTAGATAGCATTTCAGCAGCTCCTGAAATACAGCCTGGGGGCAAGGCGGAGGGAATTGGGGCAGCCCTTTCTTACCCATCACCAGAAACGGGGATGACATCTGGGYAACGCCTCCCCACCTTTAACTGTTCAAACTGCAGCAGGGACCAGTGGCAAGGACTCAGTCATTCAGCAGCATTCAAAGAAAAAAATAGGATCAAATGATGATCCTTTAGAATTAGCCAGGCTGCCTCTGACTGCACACGGAGCACATTTGCTCTTTCCTTAAGTGGATTGATAAGTGCTCTGAATCAGTATTAACACATGCCAGATGCTGGGGAATCGTCTCCCACTTATGGCAATTACGAGGATGTCCCAGAATCCAATAAAGCAACTGAGAAGATGAGCATCTGGTGGTGGTTGTCAGGCCCCGACACAGCGAGATAAATCTATGTAGTAAAGAGGTGTGATTTTTTTTTTTTCCCCGCTTGAGTCATATGCCATTTAGCACTGGATACGTGTGATTCCTCCTCCCTTCGGGGGTTCTCCTCGGGAGGAGATGAGCAGAGCATTCTTCCTCCAGCAGGATGCTGAGCTGTGCTCCCTTGACCCTGCTCTTTCTCTGCTGAAATCCAGCTACCACGTGTTGATCCCCCAACCCCATCAGCATCACCCAACCACAGTTCTTCAGAGGGAACTGTGCAAAGCAACCCTGCACAGCCATCAAACAGCACCTCCAGCCAGAGAAATCACCAGGTGAGGCCATCTCCCTCTCTCTGACCTTTTCCACTCCACGCTTCCAGCCAAGGGCAAAACCCCACAGCTCGAGATAAGAAAATCCACCATGTGTTCAGATTTGTTAAAAGACATACAAAGTGGTGAAGCAGTGAAGGTTACTTCCTACATAAATGAACCAAAAAATAATCATCGTGTGCAGGGAACACTGGGGATTACACAATAGCGATCCCATCTAGCACAAACACAGGGGCAAACATGTGGCTGAACAGCATTTTAAAAACACTTAATGGATGATTCCTAGAAGTAATAGCCAGCAAATTTTATTCATGTGCAAAGCAGCAGAGCTGAGCTGTATTTGATAGAGGGAAGAAGATAAAAGTAACCTCCAAAGGTCTGACAATGCAGAGTCTGTGCTTAGATATATTTCGGTACATCTTTATGCGGTAAATGCCAGTGTAGCTACAAAGATGTTTTTCTTGGTTTGAATAGCAATTCAGGGACTCTTTGGTTTTAAGATCAGAAACAGCCATTAAAACATCTCATATGAGCTGCTCTCCACCACAAGCCAAAATGTTTCATCCAATAACTGAACAGGGCCGAAGGTTTGATAATTTAGAGCTATTTGCAACGAGTGACACACCAGCCTTCGCCCACAGGCAAGGGCCAGCCTAGCTCCAGCCATTCTCACTGCCAGGGCCCTTCTCCCACGAAGACTGCTCTTTAATTCAGTCCCTGCCCTCACAAACAAATTTTACTCCCATTTTCCTTCCCAGAGCTTTCTCACATGTGGAAAACGAGCAGAGGAAGAGCATAGTAAGCAGAAAAGCCAGTGAGCAAACATTGGGGACCATCAGTGCCAGCAAATGCCACACGTTTGGGACCATGTGCTCACCTCTGGAAGCCCCGGCAATCACGGAGAGCATCCTCCCAGGCTCCCAACYCTCTGACCCTGCTGAAACCCGTCCTGCCAGGAAGACTTCCAGAAGACCTCCAGACTCAGCAGTGCCTGGAGAACATGCTCCTTCTTTTCATTCCGTTTTCCTTTGGGCTTTTCCTAAAGCAGAGCTTTTTCTCCATATAATTTCCTACAAACATCTGAAAAGAAACATAACCAGCATCTGTTGTAACAGCAGCATCCATTTAAAAAGCATTGAGAGGACCCAAAGTCACATAATATACTTACAGTGTCACTTACAATGTTAACATTGAAATAATTTTAAAAGTCAATTTTTATGTAAATTTATGCTCATTGTTTACTTTTGGTAAGATTAAAATGCTTGGCATCAGTTCCAGGTTTTCAGGACTGTGGATTCAATTTGCAGAGGGGGCCTAGGAGAGAGGGGGACATTTTTTCCTAGAGAATAATATTGCTTGTTTGAAACATCTTAAAGGCTATGAAACCATCATTCTGGATCCTGGCTTGTGTGAAAGCCAAAGTTAAAAAAAAAAAAAAAAATTACATTTGGAGTCAAACTTGCCTTATTCCTTACAAGAAGCTGCTGCTTTTCTTCTTAAACCTTTGTTTAACTTTGATCCATTCTGTGTTTGAGATCTGCTCATCTCTTTGTGTACGCACTACCTGGGATAACAAGTTCCCCTTCTATCGTTTGGGATCTTTGACAGCACAGTGTTACAACTACATCAACTACATGAAATACACTTTTAATGTCCCCATTAGGGGACATTAAAAATGGGCTTTAAAGTATGAATTTAATGACTTAGGATAAAATTTAGAACATATGCAATATTTGACTTCAAACACATTGTGTAAATATTTCAGCGATTAATGCACAAAGTCCCATTGCAGGGAACACAGCTAAGGTATTTTGACTCCCTTTTTTCAGAAAGTGTATCTGTGATAGAGCTTTCCTAAGTGTTTGTGCAAAGTGCTGCCAGCAGCACCAGCTGCAAGGCTGCGCAGAGAAAGGTGCTGTGCTTTTGGGGACCAAAAAGGTCCAACCGCAGAAGCCCAGGGCTCAGCGCGGCCAAGCCACCCTGCTCCTCCCAGGAGCCCTCAGCTTAACTAAACCAGACCATTTCACCTGGTTTAGGGACCTCTATGCTATTTAATAAAATACAGTGTTAACATCACCCAAGACCACAGAGCAAGGCTGTGGTGGGGTGTTTTGCTCCACCGAGGTCCGTGCACGGGAGGCAAAGAGAAGAGCGTGTGTTTGCCCAGCTGGATACCTTCAGAAAACACATCCATCTCAGTGCCTCTGGGTATGTGTCTGGAAAGTGCTGAACAACAGGAAATCGTTTGACTTGTATCAGACCAAATCCAGAGAGTATCAACCCCGCAATTAGCTATAATTAGAAATCCACTCCGGCAGTGCTCCCCCAGGCAGAATCCATACACACCCACACGCGCTCAGGTGCTAAACCGATGCTGGTAGAGAAACGCGTGATGACCATCTCTCCCGGGGTGGCCCATGTGCTCACTGCGGGTCCCTCTTGCCCACGAGGTGCGGGAGCCAACCTTACACCAGGACTTACCCGTGACCTCCCAGATACTGAGCGAGGAAATGGTTTGTACCACATTGGGTCTTTACAATAACCCTCCCAACCAGCCAGCTCCCTTCCCTGCTGCCCAAGTGGCTGTCCCCTGGCCAGCCATGCCAAGTCTCAGGCCCAAATTCCCCTTGGATAAGCATATAGAGTTATTTTTTTAATGTGTCTTTCTGCACTGTAGCTTTTCTGTCTTTAATAAGAAAAGAGAACCTGCTGATGTGAGATCCCATGGTAAGGAAAAACGAATTAATTCCKCAGCCTCCACTCCAGCCATCTTCAGCCCTTCCTCTCCACCATCACCCAAATACCAAAGGGCTCCTAATCAACAAAGTGGATGTGGCCAAACCCAGTGCTCTTATTGCATTGCTAATGCCCCTCGGAGCCTGTGCCAGCTCTCAGAATAACATCCGGAATATAATGGGAGAAGCTCAGTCCAGTCAAAGAAAGATTCAGTTGTCACCTTATTTGCAAGGAGGTTTTGCACTTGTGATTCCCTGGCAGTTAAGATGCATTTTGAAAGCTCCCTACTTAACTGTGTCTCCAGCTAAAGCTAAACATTGCCATATGAGTAAAAAACCTCAGCGCTTATGAGATCTTGGTGCTTAGGGATCTAGTAAAATGACAGCAACTTCGGCTATCATTACTGCCCTGTAATCTGCATGTCATGAATAACCACGTAATTCAGCAATAGCTGCAATCACTGCACACAGTTATTTGCTCTTTGTGTTGAAATAAAATGGTGGGGAAGATGGACAGCAATTGAGTGCTGTGTAAATATTCAGTAATTTTCAACCTTTTTCTATCAACAGACCCTTAATATTTTTCCCGTGGYGGCCCCATGCAACAAATAGAGCAAAGACGCGCACAGCCTTCCCTCGCCAAGCTACCTGCTGCACACCCCTGAAACCACCCATCAGCCCCAGTGCAAGTGGAGGGCTGGGAAGGAAGGTGGGTAATTTGGAAAAGGAAAAAAAAGACTTTAACCACAACTAAATTTGAGTCTTTTCTCTTGCTGTTCTTTGAGCCATTTGGTTCACAGATGTTTTTAACAGCTTTCAGAGCATGAGAGTCAGAGCCAACAGGGCACCCACACCACAGCCAAGGGGAAAAATTGCTATTTTGATCTCACTTTGGGTGCATGGACTAAATGTTCATGTTTTGTGCAGTGAAAAAGTACTAAATATTTTGATTTGGAAACCATGAGAGGCCCCGTCCAACCAATGCAACGCCGTGCCAGGGTGGAGGAGGAGAATGAACACCTCTTGCACCTCCCAGCTCTGCTAGGAAAGGTTATTACTTCCAGCTATTCGTCACGTCTTTGCCCATCAGCTGGTTTCCTCTGTAACTTATTTTTGACGAAACAAGCCAGGTTAGCTTTGCAGCCGAGCTCAACTCTTTAAAATGCTTACAGCCAGCTGATACCTTCACTGGACTGAGACGGGAGCGCTCGCAGGAACAGGTCCACGGAGAGACCAGATGGACACCAACCCTGGGCGCAGGTGATGCTGAGGGTGACACCAGCCCAGGAGCCACCACTCACCCCTGTCAACAACATCGACTCACACCTGTACGGCAGGAGGCCCCAAGCTGCAATTCCCACGAGGCAGGTACAGATCAACCGCTGAACCTACCCAAAAAGAAACCTTTCCATGTCCTTAGAGATCAAGTCCAGCAAAGCCAAAGATGTTGCACAGACAACACAGGCCTCCTACAACTCCTACAATTCCCACCAAAAAAAAAAAAAAATCACATCCACAGAAACCTCCTGACTGTGCTAAAACATCCCATACAGGATGGCATCCCCAGCACATGACTTAAACACAATGACTGAATGCTCCACTGCAAAACAGAGAGGATAAGGTCAAATTCAAGATTTTCCACTGCTAAATCCACACGATTCTGTTGGTTATAATGGACGTTTATTAAATTACATACAGTTCAAATCTTTCTCTAAAACTCTTAGTGCTTCCCAGTGCCTCTGTGTGCATATTACCGGCAGAGATGGACAAAATGGTTATTCAGTGATCTCATAGCTCCTTCTTTCCCAGTATCTCATTTGTTCATAGACTGAAGAGACCCTGGCATTAATAATTACTTATTTTAAATTAAATGCAAGAGTGGAGAGAAGAGAAAAATCTTCCTGAGCATGGCAGACTTCTTTATATCTTGCTAAATCTCCCTCCAGAGCTGTAGCTGTTGCTGCTGAGAGACAGAAAATCAGCTGAGCCGAGGACCTCAGCCCTGCACGCTGGAGGAGTGCAATAGGACATGCAGTAAGAAATGCTTTCACACTCAGGCCAGGAGGATCAGGCATTGAGCTGATGAGGTTTCACTGACCTCCACCCCACCGTGTGCTACAGAAACCAGCCGGCTCCACCGAGCAAGCATCAAAATTTGAAGGCAATTTTCATGTGTGACCTAAAACACCACTCATGGGAGCAGAGAGATGGTGTAAGGGAAAGAGAAGCCAAAGGATCCCACTTTCTTGAGCAAATTTGGAGCACAGGAGAGAGCATGTGGGAGGTAACCTTGTTGTGAGAGCAGAACCCATGTAGAGGGGAGGTCCCTCGCCCCTCTGAGCCCAAACTGTCCCTCTCCCAGCAGTGATGCTCTGCCCATCATTCTCTGGCCTTCAGAGATTGCTCTAGGGTGACAGAGAGACCCAGAGGAACATCTGGAGCAGCAGCAAGCAACGAGACAATTTAAGCAGTTTGCAGGAACAGCTGGGGCTTCTCTCACTACCAATTAAAAAGTTTCCCTGACCATTTTTTATATAAAGCTTAGGCATCCCTACACATCAACGTGGCTCTGCAGTTCCACCAGCCAGGACACAAACGACAAGGGCTCCACAGCCTTTTGCTTCCCACCATCACAGAAGACTAACTACCAAGGGCAGGAAGAAAAACTCCCTCTCTGTGGTTATTGCACACAGCAGATGAACAAGTCCATTTCATAGGCATTTGCCTCCGGATGAGCAACAAAGGCAGAAATGCAGGAACTTGTACTAAATTTGGCATCACCTCTCTCCAAGGCTTTTTCCATCGAGCACACTGTGCTTGGGTGGAGAAGTCTATATCTGTGCTGTTTCCCAAGGACCGCAGAGGCTTGAAAATATGGAGAGAAACAAGGTCAAATGTGTTTTCTACTCTTGGAAGTCCTAGGAGAGGGGAAAAGTGACCTTCTCAGGCCCTGTCCAAAGACCCTGGCTGCACCCCGGTTATCCAGGCTTTCATTGCAGCACCCAAAACTTCACACTGCTGGGGCACAGTGCAGAAACAGAAGCAGAAATAGGCATCGCTCAACGCGATTAATATTGCCCTAAATCCCAGCAAAATACGCCATGTCAGAATCAAGGATTAACCACCAGAACCTCCAGACCAGGTGCGGCTCACCCCTGCTCACCTGGCTGAGGTTACCAGCTTGTCCCCATGTCTCCTCTTCATAAGCTGCCCCCAACACCCCTCCTGGTCCTTTTCTGTKCACTTCAACCCGCTTCAATCAACAGCTTTGTTCCAGTGCTTTTCTCAGGGGCTATCAGAAAAACCTGCTAATCTGACGATGTGCCTGAAAAATCAGTGCAGTTGTAAGCAGTCCAGGTTCTTCTGTATTCACCCTATTCCCCAGATCAACCTTTTCCCTTCAGACGGCAACTCGCTTTCTGCTCTACACAGTATTCCCTGCCCTGGTGCTCACCCGTTGGTGGTGACTAAGGGTTAATAAGGAAGTCAAGGAAGGGCTGAGCTGAGTAACAGCTGAATTTTCTGCTGATAAGAGACTCCTCCTTCTGAGCCTCATTAAAACTATCCTGATTATTTTCTTGCTTCAAAAAAATATCTTATTGCTGGGTCTCCAGCAAGACAGCGAGTTTTCTGCATCTCCCCCAGTGCAGGGATGAACCAACTGTAACTGACCCCTAAAGCAGTACTAGAGGGCAGATGAAGTCAAAGATCATCGTTCTGGCTCAAGAACCCATGTTTAAAATGCTAGAGGCATTTTATACAGAGACATTCGAACCTACAAGAAGTCCCAGTGCCATAATTGCATCTTAATTTGATCTGAACACATGATTGTGCTGAAGACAGACACAGGCTCCTCCTGGGCGAACACACGCAGGCTCAGCGGCTCTTCGGCAGGGTGCTAATTTTCTGTTAGTGCAAGAGATTTCACTGATTCTCCTTATTTGACATCCTACTGGTAAAAAAAAAAAAAAAAAAAAAAAAAAAAAAAAAAAACCAAAAAACAACAAACAAACAAAAAAAAAAGTCAACATTAGTGTTGACTTCCAACAAAGCAAGAAAACAGGAAGCAAAGCTGACAAGCAGTTAAGACCCAAATAGTTCAAGCTGTTTTGATGGCAAGAAAGCTGGAGGAGCCGGCAGGCAATCAATCTGGATGTCGATTGCCCAGATCCAGCAGACACATCTATTCTGGCATTCTTAGGAACAGAGCAGTTGTCCTCTTGAGGTCCTTCCCAGCTCCTCCGTTTGTTCTGATTTTTTTTTTTTAATTTATGCTGCATTTATTGCAGAATAAGCTATTTAATAAATTCTTGTGGCGTAGTTCACTACACAAGAGCTATGTTCCAAAATCGTTACTTTTATTACCGAATACTATGCCCACAAAGAGAGCTCCCCCAGAAGAGTTATTGCCAAACAGCCCGTTCCCGGCAGCCAGCCGCTGAGCCAAGGTTAAGATGACCCCGGTGAGCAGCAGAGATTAATACAGTCAGGAAGGGGAAAAACAAACACAAACACAAAAAAAAAAAAAGAAAAAAAAAGCTCAGGAAAAGCTGAGCAGGGATATGGTGCCACAAAGGCTGCCTGGGAAGAGGAAGGATCCTCCCCCACCGGCTGACATCGTGCTTATACACACACCTACAGCATCCTTACCTAGCGGTAAGTTTGCAGTTGACCATCCCAATTTACTGGTGCTTTTTAATTATCAATTTTAATTGCAGATYGAAGCTGAAAGGGTTTTCCCCGCTCCCCTCAGTAAAACAAACAATACTGAAAAACAGTTTGTGATTGAGAAGTTCCTTCCCTTTCCTTTTCTTTCCCTTGCAGTTTTGAAACATGAGGGCATTTCCAAAAAATCAAGGTATACAGAGGTGCTGGAATGAAACACTGATGATTGATGATGGTGATTATTATTATTATTAATTGGGCATAGGGTTTCCTTTTGAAACTTGTGACTAAGCCCCAACCCAAATGAGAGCATGGTTGACTTCAGACTGAAGTTTGGGGGACCCAGCTCTACCCTCCAGCCTGCCTCTGCATGCAACCACAGATGAGGTCTGAAGCATTCTGGAGCTTCAGGGCTCCGGGATCTCCTGCCCTTACTCCCACCCTGCTCTGACACAACCATTGCCTTGGCAGAGATGCCCTCACCAATGAACCAGCCACAAGCAAAGTGCCCACACAACCCTGAGGTTGTGGCTGGTTTTTACCCTTTTTCTTCTTAAGCTTTTAGGGAAGGGTCAGGGAGCCACCATCTCCTCCATAATTTTCCTCCATCTCCCTCTGCAGTGCCCTTTTCACCTGAAAACACACAAAGCCAAAGTCTCTCCTTCATCCCATGACTGATCCCTTGGCACTTCCAATGCCATCCAAGGTCTTTCTGAAATCCATGATCTTGCCTATAACAATATGTCCCCAGGATAAACTAAAAGCATCCATCCTTACCTGGTTTAACAGTTTCATTTTATCTTCTTACTAAAAAACCAGCCATAATTTTACAGCCTGTCTGCCTGCAGTTTTCACTGGGAGAAGATGTGCAAACAGCAACCAAGACTGTATAGTTTCCTCTAAATAATTTAAAGCACTGTTCTTGCAGACAAAGAGGAGTCAGCCAGCCTCCTCCATGGAGGGGCATAATGTACAAACTACATTTAACTCATGAGACAAAGCATTCATTTATCAGTAGATAATAAGTTGGTTTTTTTTTTTTCTGAGAATATATATTCTGGAGGATGAAGGCGTCCCAGTTGCTATCACAGCCTACCATGCCCAAAAAACAGAGACTGGCTATTTTCTTTTGTGGTCTGGATGAACTGGTACTGGGCTGGGAGTTGGAGGTTTGGGATCCATCTGCGATTTTCCCATCAATGGAAGAAAGCACAAAGCCCTTCATTTTCTCTGTTTTGTAAACAATCCTTGTCCCATCCACTGACACGCTTTTAAATCATTATATAGGGAGTCCCACACCAACCCTCAGTGGTTTCACTAAGAAATTGGTGGGCAGATGAGCTATTGCAAGAGCTGGAAAATGTTACAGCAGCTTCGGAGGGAGGTTCAAACCCTCTGCCCTGGGTTTGGGTGCCTGGCCCAGCCAACGGCAAAGGGAACATCTGTGCCTCTTCCCAGCCTTTCTGCTTGGTTTCCACTGCACTGTCTGCTAACAATAGAAAAAAAATAATAAAAGTTCCTCTCTTTGAAAGCCATTAAAATTAAAAAAACCCTCTGCAAACAATCTGCATTTTGTCTTCTTAATGGCTCTAAAGCCTCCACTTGTATCCAAAAATAATTGCACTCAGCAAGGGTTGAAGAATATTCTTTTCAAACCATGGACCAGATATTCCACTGAGACCATTACACAGTTAACTACCAATAAAAGTAATTCAACAAACTAAATACTGATTAAAGAATGCGCGCACACAGCCCAGCCCCATTTGCAGACAAGAAATGTGATGTGCTGCTATTTAACCTTTAGCGACACAGACACGCTGTTCCCTTCCTCCTCGGCAAAGGTGATGCCAGCCAGCGAGTCCGGCTATTGGAGAGGATTGTTTTGTTTTTACTAACTTGGAAATCAGATCTCATAAACTCAGCACAAGCTGAGCCACTGGCCAAAGGACCGAAAACCCAGTGTTGCTTAAGAGGTCAATGCTGTTTTCCAGTCCACCCCAGCACGTCCAAGACAAACAACCCGTGTCACCCGCTCTGCAGGGGATGTACAGGCAGCCCTACCCACGTGCTGGGCTGCATGCAGGTCACTACCACCGTTCTCCATGAGCTCTGCTCGTTACAGACCTTTTTTTAGGCTCCAAGGGTTGGTGTCCATCAGCCGGACTTCAGATGAGAGCACAGGGAGCGCAGCCGGAGCCTTCTCAGACCCCATGCGCTGGGCAAGGGTTTCATGACTTGCTCATGGGACAGAATGGCCTGGTGTTGGGACCGACCATAGGAACCTGCCACAGCCACCCAAGACTTTGCTCTAAATACACACACCAGCTTCAGAGACGCTTAGAGGGAGAGAGGTGAGGGGGGGGGAAAAGGAAAGCTGCGCTGGAAGAGACAGCCCAGAAACAGCCCCAGCACACAACAGCCGCTCTCTTGGACCGTGAAGGTGGTTTCATCTTGTTTGTGCTTAGTAGTGCAAAAGCTAATTGCCAAGTAGGATAGGAACCACCCGGCCTCCTGAGCCCAGAGCAGCTGAGAGCTTGCCGAGGCCAAGGGGATGAGCCTTGAAGAGCAGCCAGGAGAGGTAGACGGGAGGAGGAAAATGAAACCACGAGTTGATGGGAGCTGCTGCCAGGGCCCAGCAGGTTGGACAGGGAAGTGTTAGGGGATGTCGTACCTGGGGCGCCTCTCACCTTCTGCCTTCCTTGTCCTGCAGCAAAGGAGGCTTCAGACCTCATTCCCACTTTGCATATTTCTAAACGCTTCCTTTTATTATCCTATAATTGTATTTTTGTACCAAAAAATCCTCTGAAGTGAACAGGCTTCCTCTCTCAAAAGATTAATCTCCAATGCAAGTGGAGAGGCACTAATTGCCCTATCAGGGTCTCCAGGGCTTTCTCTGTATTGTTAACTAACAAAAATCTGTTCTTAATTTAAGCACTTAGCCCAAATATTTCATTTTTAATTACAAGCTGATGCAGAGCACGAGACAGCCCAGAGCAACGGCGRACGCTTCCCCCACCGAACCAGCACCGCAGAGACCGGGAAGGGATTTCACACAACCCCAGCCCTGGCAGGGGGATTCGGGCAGAGGGGACCCCACCGAACGCCCTGCGCGCGGTATCGCCTTCCCTTTTCCCTGGGAAATAAACCCCAGCCCCTGCAAGGGCACGAGGCTGCGCCCCAGCTGGGAGACACCCTTTGAGGAGGACAACCACCACAACTCCCTCTGCCCTCCCCAGCTGCTCGCAGGCAGCGCTTTTATAAGCAGCACTGCTCCCTGATTGGCCCTTCCTGACCACGCCTGTTAGGTGGGGCTTCCAGCTCATGGCTCCTCCCCTAGGCCGTGGCTCCTCCCCCTACCCCAGGGGCTGGCAGTGACCCCTGCCCACCACCCCTGCCTGCAGTCCCTGCCTGCGCTGCCGGATGCTTTGCAGCTGGCAAAGGGGGAATCCGCTGCTCCCAAGCCAGGAGGGGAACTCGCACCCTGTGCTGCCAGCCAGGGGGGGTTGGGTCCGGCAGCCGGGTGGGAGCAGGCGCTCGGCCCCGAGAGCAAAGGGGAAAGGGGGGATGAAACCCCACGAGGGTCTCGGGCAGCTCCATGAGCCCTGAGCGCAGCAGCCAGTACATCTGTGCTCTATCTGGAGCCCTCCCTTGCCAAAAATCCGGGTCGGATGCAACCGCTGAGCGTCTGATGTCGGGTGGGACCCCGAGCCAGCAGCTCCGTCTCCCGAATCATGTTAAGGGTGGAAAGGGCATGCGAGAGGAGGGCAGCGGAGGTGGCCAGCGCCGGAGGGGCTCCCGCCGGGCTCCAGCCGGGACTCACAGCCAAAGCCCTGTGGAGGACAGGAGGGAGCAGCCGGACACACGGGGACAGCCCAGCAAGCCCCGGCCACGGAACTGTGGGGGCAGCCAAAACCCTCTGCATCATGGGGTCAGGGAGACAGCAAAGACCTCAGACATGAACTTGGGTTCCAGAAGAGCTGCAGATCAGCCTGGTTTTTCCCTGGGAGGGTCCAGGCTGCGGCTTTGCTGCTATTTCCAGCCCTGTTCTAACACGTCCCCAGGCTCCCTTGCTCCTTGTGGGTTTTTCTCCCTCCTCACCAGGGATACAAACTGGAATCACCTTTTTTCAGCAGCTCCATGTGCGGAGCAAACCCCTTTCCCCAGCACACCATGGTCTCCCCATAACACATCACATCCTGGTTCCCCCAAACCAGGGCCACCCCTGGCACGGAGCAGCTCCGGTCAGAAAGAGGGAGAAGCTGGACCTGGTGCTCTGAGCCCTGACCGGACCAGCTGGACCAGGAACGGGACTGGAGCCATGGGATGTGCTTCTGGCGTTCCCACGCCGCAACGTGCTCAGACACATCGTGATAGTGAAGCAGCAAATGCAGAAGTTGGCTCCTCCAATTCATATTTTTATTTTCTTTATAATGTTGTGTAGCTGCCTTGGAGTTTAATCCTTGTAATTAATGAGACAGCGAGAAAGGGATGATAGTTCTCATCTCTCTCTCCCTTTTACAAACATTACAATCTGCAGGGTGGGACTGGGTCAGTTCTGTAGCATTTCAAGTAGAGTAAAAGAGACAAAAAGCAGCAGACAGAGGCATTTACCTTTTGGCAAGTAACAGGCATCTCTAAGGAAGATGATTTTTAAATCAATAATGTGTGAAAGAATTCAAATTACATACTTACATCTCCAAATATTTTAAGTTGCGTGTCTGGAAAAACAAGAGGAATATCTTTTGTTTATTAAAAAATGACTTTGAAAATGACCTGGCTGGTTCCTATCTGAAATACAAAGGAAGTCTTTTTTAACATGAGATGTCATCATACATTTATTTAAAGCTTTAATGATATGTTTTGGGACATCATCTACGCCTGCATATTTCTCCATTGCAGTTGTCTGGAAGAGGGAGCCTTCTTTTTTCGTCTTAAAATAGTAAATGAGGCCAATTATCTCATGGCAATTCCAAACGATAATTTGATTCCGCTTTAGCTGTCAGTGCCCTATCAAATCAGTTTTTGCAGGTTAATTTTAGGAACACTTTACCCGTTCCACTCTGCTCGGATGAGCCCTGCTGAGACTCAGGGTGGGAAGCGGTGCTTACCTTCCAGCCCAGGGACGGCAGAGGCTGCACACGGTCCAGGTACAGCCTGGCAGCAAAAGCAAAGAACCAAGAAACCAGAATATGGTGAGATGCTGAGGGATGTGTGTGGGATGGAGACGAGCCCCAGCGGGATCCTCCTGCTCCCACGGGGCTCCGAGCCTCGGCTGAGCAGGGAAGTGGTGCTGGGCTGGTGGCCGTGCCGGCAAAGCCCAGGTAGTGCTGGCATTACGGGAGCATCGCTAAGATGTTTCAAATAATAATGAGAAGAGTGATTTTGCATTCCAGTGTGTTAGGAGCTGGCAGTCACTAATGCTTTGGGAAGGACCGTAGTGCTTCAATTTACTACAGATTAATGGGATTGATTTATTATTTTTTGTTTCTTTTTATTTAGTCTCATTAAAAAACGAAACGATCTTCCTGTGGAGCATGCAAATAACACAAAGACACAGGCCCAGCTGATGTTTTGTTCCTGATGCATTTGTTCAGAATTAGCATTGCAAACCAGGAAAGAATTAATAATGGTTTCTGGGAGAGATTAGCAATGGGGAAACAGCTCAGGGAGGATTAAGAGCAAAGCGAGTATTAGCCAATTTTTTGATGGAGTGTTTGTCAAAAGTTGCTCTTTAAGTTTAAAGTGAGTCAATGAGTGCCCTTCAGAGGGCTGACAGCCACGGAGCAGTGTTTGTTCCTGGGGATTCATTCAGGTTTGTTGAATTCCAGGGTTTGTTAACTTCAGCTGGTTAATCTCATCTTTTTTAAAATTAAAAAAAAAAAAAAAAAAGAAGAATCCTATTGTTAGTCCCAGGCTGTTGCTTATTATCGGGCTTATGATGACGCTGGTTTGGGGAAACTGCCAAGCCGCCTGGTCCGTGGAAGGGCTGAAGACCAGGGCATCCCCACGCAGAGCGTGCCACTGCAGCACGCCCCACCTTTGCTCTCTCCTAAGCAACGTGGCCAGAGAGCTGGCGATCATTTTTCCCCTCTTTACATCCAATTTTATGTCCTGAAAGCTTCTTCTCTCCTTTGGTATCAGGAGGATCAGCTCTAAGGCTGGTGGGAGCCCTTCCCATCCTGCAGACCCTAACCCAGCGCCTCTGAGCAGAGCCCCTGCCTGCCCAGCACCCCCCAAGCCTTTCCAACACAGGCAGGACCCTAAAATTTTTCCTCTTGATACCTCATGTCTGGTTTAGAGCATAAAGGCATCCAAGTGTAATCATTATACCAATTTCATCCCCAAAGGGCACAGAAGTGCGGGCACAGCCAGTGTCCACGGGCAGAAGCAGAGCGGTGTGGGGAGCACATCGTTTGCTCCCTCTGGTCCTCGCCGGCCCGTGGAAGCAGCAGCTGCAGTTTGTGCTTATGATTTTTCTGACATACTGTGGAAAATACATAAACCTTGGTGTTATAGAAAAAAAGCTTAGAGCAAGCCCCCCAAACCTGAAACCCAAACTCTTCAAATGTCAAAAGATGGAGCAATTTTGCAATTGCATTTCTAAATGAGAGCATGAACTAGCCCCCGGCTTCCAAAGATCGAGAGGCCGGGGGGACAGATGTGCACCAGGTCCCTCCAGCCACAACCCAGGCCAGCCCAGGGGACCATCTCCTTGCCCCTCCTCGGCAAAAGGAGCATCCCAGGCTCCGGGACAGATGCTCGGCCAACAGCTCCACTGAAGCCTGTTTGCACGGCCCCAAAACCCCGATCCCAGCACACTTCCCAGAGCCTCCCTTCACAATGCTGCATGCAAAACCGAACTCTGCTCCTGCCAGCTGAAAACATAATTGACTTTTCCCTCTTTCTGCAGTTTATTTTTTGTTCTCCCTTCAGCAGAGTGCCGGAGCCAGGCTAGTCTAGTCACGCTCCCTTTGTTTACAGCCAGTTTCTCCTCCATTTCCCTCCCTTGGCCTGGTGCTCCTCAACCTGTTCCTTGCTGCGCTCTCCACACCGCTCGCAGCAGGGCTCTCCTTCCCCTCATGATGAGCTCGATGGGTCCCAGCCCAAGCACATCCCCACCGCCAAGCCTCTCTCAGCAAACTGCAGGGAGGAGTTTCCTCGACTATTTTTTTTTTTTTAGTAATTAATAAAAGCAGAATCTGAACCATGTGCCGAAGAGCACCGCAGAAGGGCTGCAAGCCCAGCTCCGGAGCCAGAGCGCAGCAGGGCTCTGCCCGCAAACACCCAGAGGTGTTCAGGCACCTCATTCCCGTACCCCGACTCAGACACCGCCCCGAGTCACCTGCAGCAGCGACACTCGCCAGCTTCCAGCTCCTGCCAAAGGTTTTGGCCGGGTGGACTTTCTGCCTTCGGGAGAGGGGGCAAAGCCCCGCTGAAGGAGTCGAGGGGTGAGGGCAGGCGGGGGGGAGCCTGCAGCCTGCCCGGGGCGAGGCGGAGGGAGGCCGGGCGGCTCCAGGTGCTCCGGCCGCTGCGGAGGGGCGGGCGGCAGAGCCCGGGGCGGCTCGGCTCGGTCCCCGCGCCGCCTCCGGGGCAGCCTCCGCCCGGACCCGGACCCGGACCCCTCTCCGGGACCCCCGCGCTCCCTTCACCCCGTCCTCCATCCCCGATCCCCCGCCCCGGCCGGTCCCCGATCCCCCGCCCCGGGCCCCGAGCGCCCTGCCCGGTTCCCCGCCCCGAGGTGCCCGCACCCCCCG
>JAYKAV010000223.1:3093916-3166184 GCA_035582835.1 Phoebastria nigripes
CGCCTCTTCGCCCACCCGCTCTACCGCGCCGCCGCCCCGCGGGGCCCCGCCGAGCCGCTGCTGGGCGCCCGCGAAGCCCTGCGCTACTACCGGCGGAAGGCGGCCCGCTGGAACAGGTGCGTCCCGCCGCCACGGCACCCCCGCCGCACCCGCCCCGGGCACCCCCCGCGCGGGTACCCCTCCCCGGGCACCCCCTCCACGGGCAGCCCTTGCATGGGCATCTCCTGGGTACCCCCTCCCCGGGCACCCCCTGCATGGGCACCCCCCGGGCACACCCTGCATGAGCACCCCAAGCGCAGGTAGCCCACTGGGCACCCCCCCCCCCCCCGGGCACCCACCGCACGGGAATCTCCTGGGCACCCCCTCCCCGGGCACCCCCTGCATGAGCACCCTCTCTCCAGGCACCCCTCCCGGGTACCCCCTGCACGGGTACCCCACAGGCACCCCCTTTCTGGGCAGCTGTCCCAGGCAGCCCTCCTTAAGTACCCCCTGCCTGGGCACACACCCCCTGGGTACCCCCTGGCATCCCCTCCCCGGCCCGGCTTGTGCCCCGCTTCCTGGCTCTCTGCCCCACCATCCTCCCCATCACCACCCCCTCCCCAACAACCAGCACCCCATGGACAGGCAGGGCTGAGCCCGGGGGTAGAGGGGGGCTCTGCTGGGAGGGGGCTTCCTGGGCTGCCTCCCGCTCTGCTCTAAGACCCCCAGGGGAGGGGAAGGGTGGCTGCTGGGGCACAGGGTGAGACCCTGCAAGCCAGGTCCTCCCAGGTGTAAGTGCCTCCTTTGCTCCGCGTTGCCTTTTCAGCTTAGGGGCAGAAGGGGAGCCAGCCCCTGCATCCACCAGCCCTCAGGGTGGGTGACAACTGGAGCCCCTGGGCTCCAGCAGCCGCAGTCCCCCAGGCCAGAGCCCTGCACGTCCCGGTGTCTGCCTCCAAGCAATTACATGGGTCTCCTCTGATCCACGGTAGCGGTGGCGGGGTGCTGGCTCCCCATTCAGCCCCTCTCCTGTTCCCACTGCTGACTTCTCTGCAAGAAAAGGTGCAGAGGCTTTTATTTTTGGAGAGAAAGGGACTCCCAGCTGAGAGCCCTCTTCTTGCTGCCTCTCCCAGCCCCAGCAACCGTTGCAGGAAAACTCCCCTGTCTCCTGCTCCTGGGGTGGGACTGTCACTAACCCCCATGGCCCCTGCCTCGGAGGGGACGGGGACACTCAGCACCAGCTCTGAGCATCGGCCGCCTCTGCATGACACGACTGCCGAGGCTTCATAACCCGGGGCCCCTGAACCCCCAATCTAACCCCTCTTCCAGGAGGGTTGTGTCCAAGCTGGAAACAGCCAGCGTTTCCCAGCATCCCCGCTCCTCCCTGCACCCCAGCTTCTTCTCTCACGCACAAACTTGGATCCAACAGGGACGGCCACGGTGATGCGGTGCTGGAGCAGATCACCGYGGTGCCTCTGCGCGGAGGCTCCCAGCGTGCCGAGCTCGCAGCATCACCTTGCCGCCCCCTTCATGGGACAGGGATGGTGCCCACCTGCAAGGGGACGGCAGCATCTCCTGGGGACCACCTCAGAGGTCCCTGCCCTGGCACTTCCCTGCTGCCCAGGCTTGGTTTCCAGCGTCAGACCTRGTCCCTGCTCCTCCCGCCACCCACATGCTGTTTGCTGAACCATGTGGGCAGGATTTCCAAGCTCCCACTTTCTCCACTTCGATGCGTATTCCTCTTATTTCTGTGGGACTCAACCAGTCCCGGTTTCAGGCGCCATTCGCAGGAGAAGATGATGGGAAGCGATAATGGAAGGAACCAAAGAATGACCTCTGTGGCCTGAGCAGCACCCGGGGCCTGGAGCCGCCCCATGTGCTCGGCCTGGGGTCACCCCTGCGAGGCTCATCCCTTGCCCGAGTCAGTCCTGGAGCAGGTCAAATCCTTCTTCACATTGCTTGAAGCCCACAGGCAGTGGGTTTGGGTATCCCTGGGGACCTGTGCCACGGCCAGGCTGTSCCACAGACTCCCCTCGGCTGCATCTTCTTGGAGCTGAGCAATGCCTCCTGAAGACATCAGGATTTGGGCAGCAAGATGGATGTTTCCCAAGCAAAAGCCTGGCGGGGATGGGGGATTCGAACCGAAGCAGCTCACAGCACATACTTGATGGCTTCTCGAGCACCACCAGAAGCCCTGAGCACCCAGCGCCAAGCGCTTGCAGCAGCGCTGGCGTTACATCCACACCAGCCTCGCCTGCGGGACAGCCCCGGCTGTTCGGTAAGAAGTCTGCATTTCCCAACTTTATTTACTGCTTTGTTTAAACATGCTATTTGCAACAAAGCCATGGCTGCAGGTTCTGAGGTTTGGTTATGATGTGGCCGAGAGGAAAGCTGTGATGCCGTTTGCCCTTGATTGACTTCACTTTGCACCTCCAGGAAGGAGAAGGGAGGCAGAGTATTGATTATTCCTCAGTCACTTTGAAATGAAATATATGGTGCTCATAAGTGGGTAAAGCCTTCAGAGAGCATGCACAGGTCGAGGTGACACACAACCTCTCCTGCCGTTGGCGCTGCAAATTGAATATATAATAAGACGGCACTGCCAGGGCTGATGCATTTCGTAAGACCATTAATTTGCTGTGGGCATGGAGGAATTTCTGCCTCACTAGAAGCACTGCAGAGCCCATGTCCTCTCTGACGTGCTCAGTGAAAGAGCTGTCCCTATGGTTGCCGAGAGCGAAGGGCAGTGTCCTCCACGGGACCCAGGAACGCATGGCTTTCCCTCCCGATCCATAGGTTTAGCAAAACTGCTGCTGTTGAGGACTGAAGATAGTGCTGTGGCAGCGAGGTCCGCACCAGCTCTCACCGAGGTGTGACCGCATCCACTACCAGGCAGAAGAGGGTCAGAGCCGAGTGTCCATGGGCCATCCCCTCCTCGGCTTGACTGGGCGACAGGGCACGTTTCTGCATCACGTGTAGGTCTGACCGTTGGCAAAGCAGCTTTCAGAGTGGCAGGATGCTCCTCTTGAGCGGAACAAGCTGTAGCTTAACCCTGTACCTACAGCACAGCGTGCCTGTCTTCATTTCTGCGGCCAGATGGACATCAGCTGGACTGGGACTCTCTGCCAGCTCATGGAGCGGCCCCAGGATACGGCCCATTTCGGATACCCATGGCCAGGGGAGCACAGCAGCGCATGTCCTACCTCCGTGGTGCTCGCTGCGTGCTGGCTGCTGCCCATCACCGTGCTTTTCCCCAGCACTTTAATTAGGACCGGGAGTTTGATTGCAGGATGCAGAACCAGCTGGAGAGACTGATGGGGATGCAGGAAGGAAACAGCAAAAAAATCATCCACACCTCTTCAAAACCAAAAAAAAACCCTTAAAAACTCCGGAGCTTATTTTTATCCTTGAAGGACCGGCTTCAAAACCCCAAACTCTGTAACCAGCTCGGTTCCGGGGGAGACACGGGGCAAGCGGACACTGGTGGCCTGTGCCCAGCATCACCCCACGACGTGCCCCTCGCAGCCCAGCAGCGAGCTGGCTGAGCAGAGAGCTAGGGCAACCCCGGGGGCTATTTATAGCAAGTTAGAAATGAACCCGGTTTTTATATCATTATGTCTTTTGCAGAGCTCTGTTCTTGCAGGGAAATATTTCAGGAATCCTGAAGGAAATGAGGAGGCAGAGCGAGCTGTATTTTGGGTTTAAAGGCTGGAAAGGGGCTCGCTGGCCCTGCAGCAGCTCACCCAGGGCAGGGACCGTGCGGGCGCCGGGCTGGGAAGCAGCCGCCGGCCAGGAACTGCCTCCCCTTGCATAACCACTGCATTTTTTTCCCCATCAGTAATCTATTGCTCACTGCCACCCAGGGGGAGGAAGAGCCTGTATGGGAGGCAGGAGAGCAAATATGGTAAAATATTTGGGCAGCTTCCCTAGGGAAAAATCCTGAGTCATTCTTCTAAATTACACTGGGGTCTTTATTGTCCCTGGCCACGGCAGGGGGTTAAGGTTGTGCCTCAAAGACTTGCCCACGCAAGACCTGGTGCACGGCAGCACACTGGAAGGTCGAGGCACGTCTGCCGGAGCCGACAGCATCCCGGGACCGCGTCCTCATGCACAGCCTGCCAGCCAAACCTGCCGACGAGTCTTAGCATGCTCCTGTGTCTGCCTCCTCCTGACTCGGGGGGAGCTTCTGCCTCCTTTGCAGATGGCCTCAGCAAGGAGACATCCCCAAAATGCCCTGCAGAGCGGCCGGCGTGGGGCCAGGCGAGACCCCACCAGCAGCACACCCTCCTCGCCTCGGGCRCTGGGCTGCAAATCACTTGAGCTTCCTCCTAAACTGGATCAATGGAGCAATGCTCCAACACTCTTATTCCTAACCACGTGCATGTGGACTTCGTGCTGTAGCTGACCCGATCCAACTGAAAGGCAAACAAAGTGGGAGAGRGAATGGGCTGCTCTGACCTGAAGATCTGCCACATCTCTCCGTTTCCTAGATTTCTTCCAGGACACTACTGAAACGTGTCCCTCACCACCAGGAGGGTTCRTCCCTTGCTCATGGTTAGACCGGACTAACCACACTGTTTCGCCTGCTTGGATGGAGAAGGATGATGGAAAAAAAACCCAATCAAAACCCAACATTTTTCTGCTGGTCGGAGCAGGGAAGCAAAAAAACCAGCAACACCCATGAGCCCTTTCCAGCCACCAGCGCCAACTCCTTGACCGATAAATGACTCGGTGCATGGTCAGCACCCACTTGCTGCAGCAACCGCTGCAAGCCACGCWGCGCGGCAAACCCCGGCAGAGCCACGCCGCCATCCCGGAGGACACCCTGCCGTGCCTGCGGGTGCCCGCCCGCGCTCCCCTCTCCCACCACGCTTGAAAAGCCTCCCTCTCCTCCCTGCTTTTAGTTTTGTTTGCATTGGGTAAAAACTAAAAAATTAGGAAAAATTAGGAAAAACTAAAGGTGGGCAGGGAAAAGTCTCTTTTCATCTTTTGTGTTTCCCAGAGCGTGTTTTGCTAAGGGTCTGGACTGGGTCTAGCGAGGCGCGTGGCACCTCCCTCTCTCCAGCCTCTCCATCCCAGCCTTGGTTAATGCCCCGCTTGTTATCAGCCCCCAGCTCCTGTTTTCTTTCACGGATGTATCTTGGCACTTTCAGTGCAAACTGAACTTCGTTCTCCCTTTATCAGGACTGGCTACTCTGTACACGGCTCGGCCGGCATTAATCAGAAACTAACGCTCTGTCCTCTGCCGGGTGGAATAAGTGACCTTTCAATTGCAGGTTAGCAAAGCGTGGGTCCCAGCCATGGAGGTCTCAAGGTCGAGGAAAATGCTGATCAAGTGGGGAGACGTTTTGGGGTTATTATGGAACCTGGGAGGCCCCTTCGGCTCCACCTGCCAAGAAAGGGCCGAGTTCAACCTTGATGTTAAGAGGTGATGGGCAGGACCCTGCTGGACGGCCTCACCGCATCCCTGCTCGCCGGACCGAGGGCTGTGAATCTGGCCACAAAGGCAATTTGTGGCTCTAACAGTGATTTTTTTTTTCCCTGCCTGGGACCTCCGGCTTCAGGAAAAAATACTGGCAGAGATTTAATGACCGTAAAGACAGTCCTCTGCGGAGGCTCACTCGGACAAGACCCTGTTGTTCTCCTGGGCTCTCCAGACACCTCACTGAGCAGTTAAGACCCAAGTTATCCACTGTCACATCACATCCCCTCCCCAAGTCTGGCCTGGAAGCACTTCATCCATCACGTAGGCCAGCTCTGGTGTTGCTGGAGATGCGGTTTAGCTCCAACCATGCCCTGACACCCCTCCTGGTCCCGATGGGGCGAGGAGAGGACAACAGAGTCCCTTGTGTTCCCACTTGGGGCTGCTTTCCCAGGGCTGTGCAGAGGGAAGAAGGCGGCACAATTTGTGAGATCTTTGACCATCACAGTCATTGCTTCCTGCCTCAGTTTCCCCTCGGGTAGCACCCAGAGTGCTTATCCACCCCATGCTCCCCAGCTCTGCTCCCCAGCACCATCCCCGTTCCCCAACAGCCTCTGGGCTCAGAGCAGTAAGGGTTTCCATCCCAGGGCTCATTCTCATCACCCCATAACTGCTCTCTTCCAGGAGACACAAGCTTTACAGGGAGGAGCTGAACCTAACCTCCCCGGCGGCACCGCTGCCGCTCCGGCCGGAGGCCAGCTGGCTCCAGTTCCACCTGGGCATCAGCCGGGATGGGCTCTACCCGCGCTCCAGCCCCGCCGTCAACAGGCTCCTCCGGGACATGCAAGACTTCACCACTATCAGTGCCGGTAAGCATCCTCCTGTCGCGGGGATGGGGCCGTTGGGAGCTGCACGGGGCTGGGGGGCTCCAGCCCCCCCARGTCACTTTTGCAAACAAGGCAGGGGCTGTCGCTCGCGCGAGGAAGCCCTGAGCCCTGTGCCGACTTCCCGGCAGGTTTTGTGCTGTGCAGTTGCCGTGCCCTTACCTTGAGACGGGAGGAAGGACTCGGCTGTGGACCTTRATGCAGCATTTTTTGGTGCCAAGCATGCCAGAGACCTGTTGCACGGCAGTTTAATCCTAACAGGCTGCCTCAGCCCCCCCCGAGGGGACTGCACCCCTCGCTGTGCACCGATGGTACCGGGGCTGCCAGGCTGGGGCAGCGTGGGCAGGCAGGGATGGGCAGGCAGTGCCTCCCTGCATGCCCCGTGCTGGGAGGGGGGTCAACAGCAAGAGACCGAGCCCGGCGKGGTCTCACTGCTCCTCCTGCCCTTGCAGACTACAGCCAGGACGAGAAAGCGCTGCTGGGGGCCTGCGACTGCAGCCAGAGTGAGTGCGATGCTTCGGGTCCCTGCTCTCCCCGCGCACGCCATCGCTTCAGCTGACCCCATTCCCCAACTCCTCCATCCTAACCTCAGCAAGGGAAACATAAAGTCAGGCAATACCAGGCCCTTCTCCCTCCACTTAAACCCCACCACCCCAGCAGAGGCTAGCATGTGGGTGCCAGGACACCAGTATGCTACTGGTTTCTACTGGGCGGAAGGAAAAAGTCCCCAAGAGGACCTAACAAACAGCTGTTGGGAGAAGTGCTGGAGGGAAATCTCCTCTGTGSCACAGAGGAGAGGGAGAGAGAGGAAAAATAACTGCAGAAGCAGAGGGGAGAAGCACCAAAGCAGAGGGGAGCAGCTGGAAGGAGCGATGGGATGCACTCACCAGGGTGGAAAGCTGAATTGCGCCGGAGCGCGTAACYGGTGCTTCACCGTGCACCGGGGAGGCTTTCCAGGTGGCTAACGTCCCGTTTCCTCCCCAAGTCGTGAAGCCCAGCGGTGTGCACCTGAAGCTGGTCCTCAGGTTCCAGGATTTTGGGAAAGCCATGTTCAAGCCCATGAGGTAAGGCATGCCGGCAGAGCCCCCCCGACCCTCCCCACGTAGCCATGAACATGAAGGAGCCCCGCAGCGAGGGGTGTGAGCATCCTTGGCAAGGACAGGCACACCACAGCCGCGTTTTTCCTCTCCTGCGCTCAGCTACCTTGACAGCTGAAAAGGTTTAATTATTATTGACTGCGGATAAACACCGGTGTTCCCACACTGCTTATTGACGTTGGAAATTTCTCGGTATTGGGGCACTTTCCTGTTAGGGACTGCCCGTTTCTTCCTCTTCCCCAGCTGACTTTGTGTTTTACCTTGTTTCTCCTTGGATTCCCCGGGGTATTTCCAAGAAATAGCCATAAGTCCCGGTCACCTCAAACAGGAGTTTTAAATTGCTTCTGCACTTATTTCTAGCCCCCTGGGACTCTTCACATTTATTCCCCCTCGCTTTACTTTCCGTGCACAGGCAGGACAGCTGGCAGCACACCAACTGTTATGGTTTGCTGATCCAGAAAGCAGCCAGCTCCTCTCCCGTTGGCTTCCATCCACCTCTGCCCGGYGTCCGGCAGGTCCAGGAGGTGAAGGAAAACATCCGTGCACTCAGCTGAGCCAGGAGGGCTCAGCAATGCCTGCGGACTTTCCTGTGATACACAGCTGCTTGGGAGGCTGAGCATGCAAATTCACATGCTACACATATTGGGGCACTGTGTGACAGCCAGAAAATGAAATTAAATGAGCTGGTGTTCCCATCTCAGGGATATGAGAGCATCAAACCTAAGCTCTTCTCTACCTCCCACAGGGACGTGAGAAGTGCAGCATGGCCTCTAGCATCCCCCAATGTTATACCCACTCGAAACGCTGTGCTACGTGGGTCTAAACTCTGGCACAAATGGTTTTAAAGCCCACAGTCAGCTCCTCTGCCTCCCTCACCCACCCGGCACCGAGACAGAGCGCAAGCGCTGCTCCCCGGCACAGAGGGTTGGCTCTGGCTCAGCACCGGGGACTTGGGGTCCTGGCCTGGGCACCAGGCGCTGCAGCTCTGCCCGGTGGCCCTGGCACCAGGGCGGCCAGACGACGGCTGTTCCCAAGCACGTCGGCTGTCCCTGGGTGCACTGTCCTTGTGCCACCACTTTGTGTCCAGGCTGCTTCCAGCTGCCCGCACCGGTGCCTGCCTGCCCTGCCCRGTTAGATTAACCCCCTTGATCTCTCCCAGGCAGAAACGCGACGAAGAGACTCCCGAGGACTTTTTCTACTTTGTTGACTTCCAGCGGCACAACGCGGAGATCGCCGCCTTCCACCTGGACAGGTAGGGGCCTGCCGCGGCGCCTGCCTCCTCCAGCTGCCAGCGCCTGGTCCTCTGCCCGTGGAGAGCTTGGGCACGAGGAAAGCCGTGCTGAGTCCTGCAGAGCTGCTTGGCCTTAGAGAAGCGATTGCTTTGCAGCACCCTTTTGGGAGCTGCCGCATTACCTGGGGATGGGGCAGCTCTGGCTCTCATCTGAATAGGCTGGCAGATGAAGTCCAGGTGGCGAACGGGCTAGGTATTTCTCACACGCACATGGTCCCTGCCGTGCATCGAAGTGCAAAGATGAGCTCTGGGTGCAGCCTGGATCCCCTCCCGGTGCAGGAGTCACACACTCAATCAGCAATCAAGGCGTGTTTTGGATTGAGATAGACTGCAGCGATGCAGTTTCAAGCCCTCAGCTAATGAGCAATGAACCTGGCACCTCTTCCCAGCAGGCTTTGTATTTAATAAAATCAAATATACTCTTACTAGAAGAGAAGGGTAGCAGCCACCTTCCCCTCGACAGGCTGAGTAGGGAATATCAAAGGGAAGTGATCCCTGATGATGATGGTGGATGGGAGTCTCCAGTTCCCAAGCCCAACTTACATGATAAGCAGGACTAGGCTGTAAGTCCTGTAGCTCAAACTCTGAGCGAGGCAATGAAGAGAGCTGAATTCCCTTTCCAGCTCTGTCTCTACATCACCGCAGTGACTCTGCTTAACTCGCCTACCATCAGCTTGCCTCTCTGCATCCCAGCTCCACCGCCAGAAAAATGAGGCCGGACTGCTTTTCTGAAGTGCTTTGTGGTTTTTAGAGCTGAAAGATGCTAGATGAAAGCAATTTTTTTTTTTTTTTTTTTTAAACGTTGCTCAATAAGTAACAAGCTAAATCCTGTTTTGTGCCCGATTCTCAGAAGCAGAAGGCATTACCCGAGGAGCAAAGAACAGCATTAGCCAGTTCACTCCATGTTACTGACTCAGCAATCGACAGCGGCTTTCTGCTCACTGACATGAATGCCTGCCTGCCCCAGACCCTGATTTTTTTTAAGAATATTTGAGATGAATCAGCTGGGCATGAGTGCCTCCGAGCGGGGTGATCCCTCCTCGCCTCCCGCTGCCTCAGCCGCCGTGTACCAAGTTCAACGCATCTCTTCTCCGTGTCAAACCCAACATCGTAGAAGGGCCTGAAGGGCTGTTCTGCCTCCCGAAGGACCCAGCTTGCATGCAAGGGGACGGGAGAAACCAGTTAGGGAAAAGACATGAATCCTGGAGAACATCCAGCTTATTCCAGGCGGCAGCTATTAAAATACCAAAATCCGAACTCGGCCACATTTTGGTCCAGAGGGTAAAATGATCTTGGCTATTTGCTAGAAAGAAGCTGGGAGGAAAAAAAAAAAAAACAAACCATGTGRGTGCAGTCATCAAAAGGCCCCTGGTTTACCAACGGAAGGGACGAGGGCAGCATCTGCCATCCCACGTTGCCATCCTGTGCAGTAACGTCTCTTTGCACTGCAGGCTCTGAGCCGCTGTCCCTTTTGTGCAGGATCCTGGATTTCCGGAGGGTGCCGCCCACAGTCGGGAGGTTGATCAATGTCACCAAGGAGATCCTGGAGGTCACCAAGAACGAGATCCTGCAGAGCGTCTTTTTTGTCTCACCAGGTAGGCGAGCGCTTGGCTGCCGCGAGCTGCAATTAGACACRTTGGTCCATGGTGGGTGGAAGGGCAGGATCTGCATGCAAAAGGGACCAGCAGGACTTGTGCTGTTGAGCAGAARTTAAATTCTTGGGTGAAACATGCACAAAGACACGGTTACAGTAGAGGGGTTCCTCAGCCTCCAGCTGGAATCATCTGCCAGATCTACTCGCCTGCCCAATTTTCCCCAACCTCTCCCCTAGCATGGGACCAGGTCTGTCCATCGACCAAAATCCAGGTATTGTCCACGATTTGGCAGTTTCACATCCATGATGTGGTTACATACGCCACCATATATGCAGTCACCGTCACACGATGGGGAAGAAATCAGTCCAGGCTACCTTGCAGTCTCCTGCGGATCGTAGCTCCTCTCCCCGTTCTCCTCTCTCTTCGCCTCCCAGCCAGCAACGTGTGCTTCTTCGCCAAGTGCCCGTACATGTGCAAGACTGAGTACGCAGTGTGTGGGAACCCTCACCTCCTGGAAGGGTCCCTCTCTGCCTTCCTGCCGTCCCTCAACCTGGCACCACGACTCTCCATCCCAAACCCATGGATCCGGTCCTACTCGTTTGATGGAAAAGAGGAGTAAGTGGGTAAATGATGCTGCTTCCCATATCTGTATTGCAGGGAGCGCGTGGGAAGGAGAATGAGCAGGGTACAGACACCCAGACATATGTACAGAAATTGTACGTCCAGGCAGAGGAAAGCCAAGGTTCAGAGATTGTCTGTAATTAGCCTAATAACTCTTAATGCCCAGGCATTGACTGGGTTTGACTTCCAGTCTCCTGCATGCGCAAGGAGGGAGATTTAAGTCCTCCTCCTCTCCATGTCCGCACGGGAGACCGGCTTTGGGTTGGGACACGGCAGCAGCAACCACCGAGTGCATCTCCTCCTTCTCCTCCATCTCCTGCAGGTGGGAAGTGAATCCGCTCTACTGCAACACGGTGAGGGAGATCTACCCCTACAGCAACGGCAACCGGCTGCTTAACATCGTTGACATGGCCATATTTGACTTCCTAATAGGTATGATGGAGGGGGAAATAACGTTCCCTCTTTCTGTATGGACCTTCAGGTCAGTCTGTCCGCCCTCCCACGCCATGGTGTTTCTCAAAGCCATCCCTTCTGCTCCAGAGACTGCTGTCTCCCCACAGCCAGCCAGCACAACCCCTCCTGATGTGCGGGCGAGGGGGAGCCCCCAGGCCCACCCCAGCCCGCTCCCCGGGGGGGTCCAGCAAGATGAAAGCAGCAGCTCTGAGCATCCTAAGACACTTCCAGCAAGGCAACAAGTATTTCATGCAGATCTGAAAGAAAACGTAGGATAGTTCAGAAAATTACTTGGTCACATGCAAGGGAAACTCTGTTCCTCTGTCTGCCCTTTACCAGGGAACATGGACCGTCACCACTATGAAATGTTCACCAAGTTTGGGGATGACGGCTTCCTCTTACATCTGGACAATGCCAGAGGGTGAGGCTGTGGGAGGGCATCGGGGAGGGGGGCAAGGGGGTGGGCAGGCACTAAAGCTCTGCACTCTCTGCTCACCCCCCCCAGGTTTGGGCGGCATTCCCATGATGAAACCTCCATCCTGGCCCCGCTCTCCCAGTGTTGCATGTAAGTGCCAGCTTCATCTTCCTTCCCAGACACGTTGGTGTTCCCAACCGTAACGGACTGGCAGCGCTTGCTGCTGGAAGTCACCCAGGCCTGGCTCCATTCAGCGGCACAGGGAAGACCCCCTGCTAATCCCAGCCAAGGGGGCAGGCCAGACACCAGAGCATGGGAATCACGAGTTGTCCCTGAAACGGGGATTAAGCTTTTCTGTTGGAGTATTAAGCTCTGTTGTGCTGCAGCCTGCTACGGTGTCATACAACTATCCTTCCTGGATACTTTCCCGTTGAAGCTAAAAGGCCTTGCAAGTGTAAAAGCTTTTACTGATAGACCAGGAGACGCTGTCCATGGGATCAAACCCTTCCAGAAGTGTCTCCTAGCATTTCCCAGCCCATCGACATGAGATGCTATCAGCCCCATTCGTCTGACATGAAACTCAGAAATCTCCATCCAAAAGCCTGGTAGAACTTTAATACAGCTAATCAGGTTTCTTCTTCCCATGGCATTAAGCAGAAGCTCATAAATTTTACTATTTGAATCCTATCTTCTCCCTTTATTAATTCACATAAATCATCAGCTGAAAGTTAAATTTAAGAGACAGAAAAAGCTGCTCTTCCCTGTGGTTTCTCTTTAGGAGATGCTTAACCTATTTCCTTGCTGTACCTGCTCCATCTCAGCCTCGGGGTGTTAACTGCACTCTCTCCCCATACACTTGTATTACTGGATCTAATTTTAAGAACTGTTATTTACACACAGTGAGTCTTTTCATTTATAATTACAGGCTTGCAGTGAATCCTTCTCGCGAACTCCTATTTTGTGTGGTTTAAATTAACTCTGCCTCTTAATTTGACCTGTATACCCTAAGATCCACAGGTCAGATCCTTCCTATTCTTCCAGATCCACCTCCCAGAAGCTCTTCTTAATTTAGTTCTCCTTTTAAAAGACAGTGGTAAGAAGACCTGCAAGTCGCACCTTTTAATAAGCCAACTAGGGCCAAGAACAGCGTAAAAGCAACTCATGCTGCCTGAGGGAGACACACAAAACTTCGTTTCCCACAACAGCCAATCCATTCGGAGTGGAGGAGCATCCAAAAACACTTGGAAAGGAAATAAAAAGGTTTCTTTAAGTACAGAGGCCACAGATTTCAGCCTGCCCCAACCAACTAGCTGGACTCAGCCCACCAAGTCACCTCCTCGTTCCTCCGTGAAGTCGAGCTGTGTACACCCAAGCAGGAACAAAGTCCTCCAGCCCCTCCAGACGAGGGACCGCTCAAACCACAGGGATGCTGGATAACGGGCTGCTCAGTTCCCTGTTAAACACGTTCGTCTCATTCCCAGCTGAGTTCTTCTCTTAAATTTGGCTTCCAGCAGATTTAAGACTTCTGGTATTTTTAGCTATCTTTCACAGCTCCCACACCAGTCCTTGTCCCACATGTTGACGTCTGCTGCTCTCCTCTCCCAGCGTTGCTCCAAGTACAGTAAATGGCACAAATACAGCCACGCAGTAAGAGATGGTCCTTTTCCTGAAAGGGTCAAAACCCTCAACAAGGCACAGATAGGCCAGAAAACAGCCCCCAGTTAACCTGGCTCGTGTTATCTTCTTGGCTGAGGAAGTCCCTAGAAGGCTCTGGGTCAAATCGTCAACAATTCAGTACAACAGCGGGGTTACAACTGCCCTGTGGGAGAGGAGCAGGGCCGGGGGCAGGATTTCCATCTCACGCTCGTTTCCATATTCTGCCTGTTTCTTATGTAACTGTTACAGCATTAAATAAGCAATTCCCCACAGGGTCAGACTATCCCGTTCTCCACCTCCAAGCCCCGTCGCTGTTCAGACCAGAGCAAACACAGCTGGTGTTTACCCACAGCAGCTCCTCACAGTCACCCCTTGCCTAGAAGGAGAGTGCACGCACGCTCGTTTGCTGCAGTTCACATCTGCTCTGTATAAGGGTTTCTCTGGCAGCAGAACCTCACAGCCGTGCTCCAGCAGTGTTTTAGAGCCTCATTGCCAGCCTTAGCACTTGATCAATTGATTTTTTTTTTTTTTTTTTTTTGTAGGAATATTAATGCAAGCCTGGCAGTGGGCAGCCAGGACAACAGCCACAGTTTAAGTCACCTGCCCCCATGCCAGCACTGCGCAGGAGGCAGCCGGTGGCAGCCCCTTTCTCCCTCCCTTGTGCAATGCAACAGGCATCACTGACCAAAGATGTGCACCTGGCTTGGCTGCTCCAGAGCACTACGAGCACCTGGTGCAATTCAGCCRCTGCTTGGCCAGGCACAGCAGCAGCAACAAGCCTTTCCCCTGGCATCTGAACAGCATGTGTCCTATTAGAGTTGCAGAGAGCCAGATCACTGTTCCCGATCAATGGCCTGGGTAAATAACAGGCATACAAAGGCAAATTCTGGAGCTGTTAAAATGTTTCTGACTACACCTTTTTCCATCTGAAGATTCTGGCTCAGCTAAATAGGAATGGCTCCACGAACACAGACTACTTTGTTTCCAAAATTTAAAGGGCAATAATTAAAACCACAGATTAATTTCAGTATTAGAGATGCTGAAGTCAAAACACTTTTGCTGAGGATTAAACAAATGATTTCAGAATACTTAGTTTCGTTCCCAGAAGTGTTCCACGATTATAGCTTTTCATCCCACTTTCTGTCAAAGGGAAGTAATATTTGAATCTTAGTACCTCTTAAGGTGAAGAGTCATAGTTAAATCAGTTCCAGGAAATATTCCCTCTTTTTGCTCAGAGTTTTGACAGAAGATTTTTTTTCTCATTCATGCCTCTTCATTTTACCCTCCCCTCTGCCCCCACCCCATAAATGTCATCCCTGGGAATACGGCACCACCCTTCAGTAATCTGGGGAACTGGGTCATCTCTGACTCAGAGGAAAAACACTCACTACTGAGAACTTCTATCATGTTTTTCTCTCTGATGACAGAAATCTGCAGTACAAATACTCTGCAGTCTGGAAAAACAAAGGAAGAAGCAGAGGTTTCTGCAAAAATTTTCATTTCCTTCAGAAAGGGAAAGCTTTTGTTCCAAAGTTCTTTGTCAAGCATCTTCACCCGTCTCTGCCCTCCCTCCTTCCCCTACCACCAAGGGGCTCAGACAGCTGGTTCTTGCTAGGATGCTGCAAGAAGTTCGCATTAAGATGTCTGATTTCTTTTTTTCCAGAATAAAGAGGACAACATTATTACGACTCCAGCTCTTGGCTGAGCCTGAATATCGGCTCAGCGACGTGATGAGGGAATCCCTCCTGCAGGACCGCCTGGCACCTGTCCTCACCGAACCCCATCTCTTGGCTTTAGACAGACGGTTACAGATTATCCTGAAAGCTGTGAGGAAATGCATAGACACATACGGAGAAGCCAAGGTGGTGGCCAATGACACCACGCAGCCTGAGGCTCCTGCATCTGACAGAGTGAAGCTGACCACTTAAACAGTCCTTAACTCATGCTCAGAGGTGGGGAAAACCTCTGCAAGGCAAAGGTTTTAATAGCTGGTAATTCCCATCTACAAACGCTTGCGGAGACTGAGAGGGGGAACTCTTCAGAAGATCTTCAAGAATCACACTGGGCTTCTATGCTGGGTACTCAACCAAAGCTTCTGTGCTTGGCCAGTGTGTTGGTAAGTTGTGGTCTGACTGCAGCAGACCTTTACACCCTGAACACCAGCTCTCTGGTGGAAAGGCAGKGATCTCCTGTTCTGTAGTTCATTGTGCCCTTGGGAGGGTGGGGGAACACATGGCCACTGGTTTGCTCAACCTGCACAGGATCTTGGTCTTGCTAGTGAAGGACACAAACTAGATCAAAGGATGAGGCTTGAATAAAGAAATGCCAAGAACATTGTCCTCTTATTAAGTCTCTGTTCTGTAATCAAGACTGTGTATTTGAGAAAAGAGCAATCTTACTTCACAAGTGCAGTACCTGCCACTGAGACAAGATAGCACGTTGATTCAGCGTGGTCAAACTGAAGAGCATCTGCACAGTATTCACCATCAAGCCTGTCCGTTGGCTCTTGGTCTCTTCAACAGTGATCAACCCATTCCACTTCGATCTGTGCATATCGCTCAAAAGCCCACTGCCTCACAGGGCAGTAAAACCACTTCTACTTTTACCTGCCTCGTGGGTGGAAGAGCCAGTCTGGGTTACGAGAGAAAGGCAGGTATGTGTTGCCTTTGACCTCAAGGAAAAAAAMCAAACCAAAACAAACTGCTCAGAGGCATAGGTCTGTATTTACAATTCAAGAAGCCACCCACTTCTGGGGAAAACATTTTGCCAAAGTGGGGGGATCTATCTCAGGTCATCTTCTCACTTCTCACAGCTTTAAAATCACTGAAGTTGTCAGAAGTCCCTGGAAAACAGAAATGGTACACACCCCCGCCCCCATCTCCACCCCCGCCATCTCTGTGCATTTTGAGGAGATGCAATAGGAACTGGAGACAAAAAAAGAGTGGAGAGGGAGTTTTTGGAGATCTTTCAGTTTGTAGTTTTCCCCTTGCCTCTCAAGGACAAGGCCTAAGAATAGTTTGATTACCGAAGCTCGCTTTAATAGCTTTTTCCTTTAACTGTTCAAGAATGATTGCACTGAGCTCTCTGGCAGCCTAGAGAAAGTAGTTGAGAACTTTGTTGATAATTTATCAACCTTGGGGGGGAACACCACACAAAACGCGACAACCAATCTACTAGAAGCTCATTCTAGACTAACCTTTCAGTTAAACAAAAACCATCTACAGAATTGCAGAACTTTCGGAGGAGAATCCTAAAACCATAGTACAAATGTTGTCAGGCAGCAGTTGTTAACAGGTTCTCAGCAAGCTGCTGCACCTACCACTAGCTCATTTTCTCATGGGCTGGAATTTTGCCCAACCTAAAGGGAACTCAGCGATGCTGGCAGTAAGTGCCTGGATCATGCAAGGAAGGAACAAAGCTTGTTTGGCCACAGCTATCGTTTTTTCACAGGGGACTGTGCTGACATTTAATTCAACTCCACAATAATTCTACAATACACCTGTCTGCACACTGTAAAACTACAGAAGAGACTGTACTCATAATTTGAGTATGTCCCTACAGGTGCCTATTCTATTTATTTGTACGGGGAAGTTTGGAGTGCTTCTACTTAGCAAAGAGATTCCTCCAATATTCTGAAGCCACAAAGGTTAGCAAAAAACCCCACACAAGCCCAACTAACAAAAAAAAAAAACAAAAACAAAACAAAACACAAAACAAAAAAAAACCAACCCACACCATGCTCCTTTAGTCTCTCCCAACTTGTGATTCAGCCACGTTCTTCCATTTCCAGCTTTCACAAAAGCAAGGTTTTAGACAGTCTCCATCAAACAGAATTCTCGATGTTGGTGGGCTTACAGACCTTTTTACTCTTGTGGACAGAGAACAGATGAAAATAAAAGGATTTAACTCACTCTCGGCATGCACGGTGCGGCAGTTTTTTCGGTACAGGACGTTGTATTCCCAAAGTTGTATCTCCCTCTACCGGTGACTTTTTGTGCACTTACCACATGCGACAAGCCCAAAATTAATTTGGTTGGTGTCATGGAATGGTTACTGTTGGCTGCTTGAACAGGAAGAACATGGCAACAGAAGATAAGTTTAAAAGTAAATTTGTAAGGTTGGAAGTGGAAATTTTAAAGTTTCATTTTAGGTAATAAAAAAGTTTCCAGCCTTTTTTTTTTTTGGTCAAGGGAATGGGGGAAAGGGAGGGCAGGATGAAGGAAACAAACCCACGGATATTTAAATAGCTGGTACACTAGCAGGGATTGCAAGGTTGCTTTCTTATTTTTATTCTCCTTTACATGGTAGCTTTTTAATGTATCTTCAAAGTTGGGTGATCGCTTTCTCAGAGCTGGGTGCAAAACATGTCCAGCCTGAGCCTCTTCAGGTCATCACTCTTCAAATTTTTTCCTACTTCATCATAGTGTGAAAATCCCCCCCTTCTATTTCTCACTGTCTGTCCACCAGAACTCACTCACAGTTAATCATCACATGTTCAAAACTTTCATTAAGGGTATGCATAGATGGGAGCAGACAACTTACAGAAGCTTATGAGCTCCAGTAATACTGGCTGCGAATTTACAACCTTAAGAGATCAAAGCAGCACGAGTTGCTAAGAGACACTCAAGCAAGACACAGGTACCCTCTCACTTCAAAAGCAGTCATGTGCACCCAATGCCAGAACTCCAGAGAAGTTCCCAGGTCATAGGCACAGGTTGGCTCGTGGAAACCAAGCTCTCCGGCAGGCTCCAGAGGGGAAGGTTCAGTTGTGCTGTAAGCTGGGACTTGAACTCAAGCTTCCAGAGTTAACACAAAGCTAATCCATTAAGCTTCTTAGTTGCTACCACCTCATTAATAATGTATCCTCTAAGGCCAAAGGAAAAAAAAAAAAAAAAAAAAAAAAAGAGACTGATTGCATTTAAGAATTTAAATCATTTTATTGCTTTACCTGCCATTAGGACAATCTATAACAAAAGGAATATAATATAATATATTAGCACATACAGTAAATCAGACTTATATAGTCAGGTAACAATACAAAAATGGTCCTCTGGTTGACTATAGCTTTCTAGGGCAATAGACTTCATAAATTCGCTAAAGGTGGACTAGCAAAAAATTACTTCTAAAGCCCTGAATGTTAGCTAAGGCAAAACTATGCCAATTGTGGTTTCAAACATATTTAAATTGCACACAAAGGTAAAGCTATAACTGTGATTAATATTTAACTCAGACTTAGCTGATTTATCTTAAAATCTTGTAGGTAAAACTACAAAAGGGAGTAAACAGCAAGCTAAAAAGATGCAGTAGTGAAACTTGATTAGAAAGCCTTATATAAAAAAAATGTGCATTTTTTTTGTGGAGCTCTAACTAGTTTACACAGTTTTTGGTGCTTTAAAGTAACACAAAGAACACATATGAAGAAAAAACCTAGATAGAGTCAAAACTTAAGAAAACAGTTTTACCAAAAAAAAGGTAGCATTTGCTTACTCCTTAAGGACTCTGGCAGAAATCCTCTACTCAACATCCTCTGAATAGAGAACTCAAACCACAAGCGTTTAAATCCCATTATTGGGATTTCAGGTTCGAAAATACCCTGAAACCTTTCATAAAGGCTTGATACCCTCAGTATTATTTTGCATCAATTAGCAGACTCTTTCTGAATATCTACATGCCTAGGAGAAAGGGTGTTGCATTTGAATCCATATCACCTCAGAAAGGAAATAAAACAAGGGCTCCATCGTTAGAAGTAGTTGCACAACAAATGCAAAACTGCTTGCTGTCACTCCCAAATACAAACCTACGCTACTTTATATAAATTACAGTTTAAAGGAAACCTTAAAAATAGCCTACCATTATTGAACTGTGGAATTCAGTAAAAACTTTTGGGAAGTATTGGTGCRCACAGAATAATGGAACACAAAGCTGGTAAATACTGAAATACATTTAAGACTCCGCAACATATTGAACTTGGAAAAAAGAGTGAGTATGAAATATGTGTCATGTAAATTCCATAAGCAAGGAAAGACAATGCACCTTTTGTATTTAAACTAGATTTATAATTAACCATTTTAAAAATTATGAACTGACTGATTTAAAAACTTAAAATAACTGACTGTTGCAGGAAAGTTAAAAGATTCACTTTTTCCTGCCTCACATTCTCTACCAAGAATAATGGCATCTATATAGACCAGCAATCTTGCCACCTGCAACTGATGCTGGCCATAAATACTCAACATTTATTTTCCCTGGTAACAAACGGTCACCTAAACTGATGATCATTTTTTAAGAAGTCAACTGAGGAATACAAAGCAAGCAGGAGTCACAGGGAAAATAAAATGTTTGCTTCCAATTTCTACACCAATCTAAGTACTTGAACATTACTAACAGCTGGACAGCTGCACCATTCTTACACCAATCTATGTACTAGAGACCAAAGTTAGGCATTTAATGTAACATTTGGTTCTTGCCACTTTGAACAGGAAGAGTTTTAAATGGCATATCTATCGCTGAAGAAAGAACAAGAAAAAAATCAGTTGCGGCAAGTCAGCAAATTAAGTAACAACTGCAGTAGTTCACCAGAACTATTAACCTTGAAAGCTTGGATTTACACTTGACAAAAACATAACTAAGCAATCTTAAACCAGCAGACACAGGAACAATTATACTGTTAAATTCCAACTGTGGCTTTCTTAGCAGCTGATGCCTCACGATTGAACCCAGGATTACAGTACCCAGAAAATTAAAAAAAGAAAACCCCAAGCCCCAAGAAGCTCAATTACAAGGGCAGTTCTCATTTGAAAAGAAATACAGCAGATTATGACCACAGCCTTAAAATCTGTCCAACAATTTGAGAAACACCTTTAAAAAATTTTTTCCCCCTCTCTACTGTCACCTCCTTACTGTATGGCAGTTGGCATGGCGCCAGGAGATCTCTCCCTCGCTGAAGCAAGGCTGCATTTGCCCGAGTTGGACACTGTTGCACAGAGAGAAGCCGTAAGAGCAAACGTCTCCATAGAACTTTTTCTATTAATTTAATGGGACAGAGAGCACAGAACTAATATGCTCTAAATTAAAAATAGTGCCATGATAAGCAATTTTTTTTTTTTTTCTTTTTTTAAACAGACAGGAAGCTGCAAATGCCAGTGGCAATGTGGCTCTGCACAAGGGTAATAAAGCAGTCTGCATTCGTGAAGCATGTTTTGGATAGGGAGGAAGGTTTCAGACAGACAGCGATACAAAACTGTTGTACTGCTGGATGTTTCTCTTGAGAATATCTGAGCAYGGACCCAGGACACGTTCAAATCGGGGTCGATCAAGCTTTACACATTTCAACAGGCCACGAGCAACAACTGTGGCAGCACGGGGACGGTTCATCAACAGAGCTATTTCACCTAGGGCAACAGGAAAGTGTGAACAGTGTTAAAAAACAACATGCAAAAGAGCCAAAGAAATTACCCTGTTGTATTTCAAACTGCTGCAGGAACCGAACAGAAGGTAATTCAGGTTTTAACACCGATCAGAACAAGCATCTATGTAGTTACATTAGAAGCAACTGTGAAAGCAGTTTAAAAAAAACTACTTGATTTTTTTGTTAAAAAGCCTGTCCACATTCAAGTCTCTTTGAAGAAGACCTAAAGAATTTTCAACATTGGTTTTATTTGAGAAAAGGTCATGTTTCAATTAACCATGTAATTTTCCTAGCCAACAAGTAGTTATTTTTCTAATATGTACGGTATGCTAATGTTCAATTCTGATATTTCTAGGAAACTCGTCTAGGACAAGACGACCATGGTATTCAAGTAAAACACATTAATGCACAAGGCAGAAGCCTTCAACCCATAGCTAGCCAGAATCAAGAATTTGACTTTGCCATGGGGCTGTGGAAGATGATGAGTATCCTGAAGTCCCATTGGATTCCCATTTCATAAGTTATGCACAAAGATGCCAAAAGCTTTGTTTCAAATACCTGTTACAACTGCTAAACAACGTATTTGGAAATGAAGTTTTCAACAAGTCCCTGTTTCCATTGGTGATAACAGCTACCGCTAATATTCCTAGCAACAAGCATGAAAGAAACCACAGCATCAACTTTTGGTTTTGTTTGTTTTTAAGCAGTTGGGCTGGTTATCTCCATGTTCAGGACTGAGGAAAGAACTCAGCGCTCCTTGGAGAATAAATTTGCCTGCATTATCAGAAGGGATGTTCAAAAGAAATGAGAAAAACTTTTCCTCTGTGCCCAATTAAAACTCTTGAACTCACTAGCCTCCAAAACACATGCTTGCAAAAGAGTAAGTAGCTTCTAAGGGAGAGTTAAACCCCTGGGGGACAGGTCTGCAGCACCTGAGCACAATGGTAGAGATAACATTTAGTTTAAGAGTGGGAAACTCAAGAGTACACATCAAAGGAAATATTAGAAAAGACTGAAACGACACACATAGAACAAAAATCTAGTACTAGATACTGAGCTAAGCAGACCTCTGGTCAGATCCAGTACTATTAGTGCACCCTTGAGTACATCCCACTTCAAGCCTTGCAACACAGTATTTAGGCTTTTTTTTTTTTTTTGGGGGGGGGGGGGGGAAGTATTTAAACTTTAAATAGTAGGTTCTGAACAGGTTGCTTTCTTTGTTTCAAAACTGCAAGCCACTTTTCTTCTGAACCCAAAATAAGGCTGCCAGGAATATCTTGTTATATACTGTTACATTATACTCCAAGAACGCTCTGTGAGCATACATATCCAGTCCTTATTGTGATCCAAAATAAATCAACATGCACTGGACAAGTGACAGTTCCATGTGAAGATTATTTTGAAATCTTCACAAGTAAGTATTTATATTAGGATCTTAGCCTTTTCCATGCCAGCACACATAAGCTTTTTCAAGCCAAAGCAACGTATATACCACGTAACTTTTAGCTGAGTAAGAACACCTTCAACAGAGGAGAAAAGACCCCGATCTGCACTTGGGAGACTATGTCCAGAGTACCACACAGTTTCAGGGTCCCCAGTATAAGATGCTGACAAAGCAGAGCAAGTCCAGCAGTGCCACCCAGCTGGTTAGGGGACTGCAGCACATCCCCTACAGAGATGCTGAAAGAGCTGGGTTAGCCTGACCTGGAGAAAAGAAGGCTAAGGAGGGAATCCTATTGCTGTCTTCAGCTACATAATGAGTGATTATAACGACAAAACTGGACTGCTCTCTGCACAGTGAAAGGCAGAGAGAAAACAACAAGTTGCAGAACAGGAAATTCTTGTCAGGCATAAAGAAAAAAATTCTTCACAACAAGGCTGGTTAAACAGTGAAAGAAATTGCCCAAGAGAGGCTGTGGGATCTCCATCCCTGGAGACACAAGAGACTCGACTGGACACAGCCCTGAGCAACATGATGCAATTTCAGTGTTAGCTCTGCTCAGAGTAGAGAGGTCTGACCAAATCACCACCAAGCCCCTTCTAAATTACTCTTGAACGATCACATTTCTGTGACATGCATGCACACCTGAATGCCAAGCGACTCTAATACTCACCTGATATTGAGCGAAACCACAAGAGTTAGCCAAAACAGCAATTAAGCTAATCCATTCCATCACTATCACCCACAGCAGTCATCAACACAGCACAGGTAAAATGGTGACAATGATGTATGTAACCATAGTTGTCACTACGTAACTCACCAAAATAATCAGAAGGTGCCAGTCTGCCCACTTCAACAAATTCTTCGTTCTCTGATCGACGCTGTAACACTGCAGCTGTGCCCTTTAATAAATCACAGCAATTAAACAATTGGAATTTCCAGCACCGCTTGAAACATTGAATTCCACAGGGAATCAGCTGCTTTGCAGAAACAATTGTTACGATGTCTCGGTCTTTAAAAACCACTTCACAGTCCTTGCACAGTTCACCAGACTGCTCTACAAAAACAGCTGGTCCTACCTCCTCTCTAAGCATAAAATGTCTTGCGTATTTACGTATCTGCAGCACTGATTTCTTCCTGTTTTTCCTCATAACACTAAGAACATTACAGTATGACTAGCAAAAAAAAACAACCCAGACAGAAGACAATGATACCACTAGCAAGACATTACTAGCTATCTATAGAACAGGTCTCTACTCTTCTGAAAAAGATAAACTGGTTTCAGCCAGAAACTTATTACTTTTTTCCTGGAAGCACCATTTGTAAAAATAGCAAAACTAAATATAAGCTTCTGCATGTCCAGCAATACTGTATTTCCTTAGCAATTCTCTACAAGTACATCCTTACATTTCGTTTTTCTCCAAGGGAGAAATAATAGGGGCAGAATAAGCCATGTTAAAAAAAGTAAAGTTCTAAGCATGAGCTTTTAATTTTGACCTTACTTACCTCCAAGATAATGAAGAACTCATCTCCTGGCTCTCCCTGGACCACAATCTTTTGCCCATCCTCAAACTGTACCGGTTCCAATGCATCAGCTACCGTGAGACGTTCCCACTTGTCCAGAGATTCTACAGAGTTAATAGTTCATTAATAGATTATCTTTTCAAGGCACAAATTATACTTTTTGCTCTGTCCTTATACAGAGGTCAACCTATTTCTGGCTACATTTGTGCATCAGATATCAAGACCTGAATTAGAATTATTTTGGAATGATGCAGAAAAGCAGTACAGGCTTTGCACAGTCAGTTTTAACAGACGACCACAATAGCCTGTAATCATAATAATGCTGGGTAACAGCTTTATTACAATATGGCAATTTATTCCACTTCAGAACAAAAATCTTCTCACTTACCCAATATAGATACTTTACTAAGGAATTCCTCATACATCTTTCTCTTTCTCAAAGTACTCCCCTACAAAAAAAAAAAAAAAAACACCAAACCAAAAACACAAAACAAAAACCCAAGCACACAAAGTTAGTTTTCTTTCTACTTCATGTTTTACATGAGGCTTCAAATAAAACCTAAGACAAAAATATATTTAACCAGACATACTGCATCCTGTCTCACAGACCCCAAACCCACAAGATTTAAGTGTTTTCAAATTTCATTATTTCGGTAATATTTCAGAGTTCAGCAACCTTCATAAAGTACTTAGCATTTATTGCAGCCTTAAAGTTTCTTAAACACATTCTTACTGTATAACCTTACCTAACTAACTCAAGTTAATTACAACTGTTGCTCACACACACTACTTACAAATCGCAAGCTAAATAGAGAGCAGAATCAAAACATCTGACAAGCTAACCAGTAGGTATTACATTTTTAGTCCACTTTAACATTGCATTGGTATTGTTTTGTTCACTAATGCAAGATTCCCCATGGCCCCATGCCGGATAAAYGTATGCCGAGTGATCAGCTTTCTGATTACAAAAGAGATAGCGGGATTTTGAATAAATAACTCCAGCAACAGAAGCAAGATAGAAGGCACAGATAGAAGGTCAAATGACCAGTGTGAGTTGAGTGAATAGTAAAACCAAAAGCATAATTCCAGGTTATGCACACAGCTACTTGAGTCAATGGCATAAGCCACACATCAGCTAGAAAAATACTTGCCATCAGGATCCTTCTATAGCTATCTCTGTCAATGCCCCACAACTTCACATTTGTCTTTGCTTTAACAGTTGCAGCACGGGGAGTTCCATATATAAGGGCAAGTTCTCCAAAGCTTCCACCCTCACCAACGCTGGTTGCCCACTCGCTGTTCACATAAACCTGAAAGGCAGTACATGGTGATAAGCCAAGACCCACGGTGTCAGAGACAACAGGAAGCTCCTGCCACCCCCTATTTCCKTTATGGTAAAGGGAAATTCTCATGTCTGTACAATCAGAGTTGACCATTTCAGGGTTTCATCAACACGCCACAGCCAACCCCAGTCCCAGCCACAATTTTTACTTTCCTCGACAAAGGGTCTCTCTTCTACATCACATGCACAGAGACTACACACGTGGACTCCTGAGACGCTTTGATAGGAAATAAAATCTCAACAAAGTCTCTGTCAGAGAAAGCTATGGATTAGTTGGATGGGAAAATAAAAAGCCTGGTCATTCTTAAAGCCTATCCCACACCTCAGCTAGACTCCACCCTGCATTCACAAAGCATTAGTACTGTGTTGGTGTCCAAATCATTAATTTTGAAACTCAACACAACTCACGGTCTGTGCAGCCAGACTGAGCCGTTAAGGAGCAAAGAGGCTCCAAAGCAAAATAAGCTTCTACAAGTAAGAACTTATATTATGAGAAAAGCTGCTAAAGGAAGGACCTGTGCAAAAGGCCTACAAATATCAGACTATTCCTCTGCTAGGGATGAACACGTCACTAATGAACTACCAATAATGCTTACATCCATTTCTCCTTGATCAACAACATAGAAGTTATCACCTTCATCACCTAAAGAAGAAAAAAAAAATTGAATACATGCTAAAAAGAGAGTAAAGCTATGCAAGCATTCATGTTTCAAAGAACTGGCATCTCTGCCAACTTTGACATTTAGAATCTAATAAGGTTGGCAGAGACAATTTTTGCACAGCTTACAGGGTGAAATTTCACATTTTGCTGATTTCACACTCCTCTCAGTCCTGTGAAAGAGGACATCTACTGGTACGCGGGAGATCAGCAGCATTTCCAGGATTACTGGAAAGGCGTATCGGATCCATAAACTGACATAACGTGTTCTACAGAACCATCAAATGACAATCTTTCCAACAGATAATATATGCAACAAAACCACATCTTCCTACAATTGCTCCACTCCTCACTTTAGTATGAGCTGTGCTTCAGGTAACATAACAAGAAAGGGTCACTGCATCCAGACAATGTTTTTATTTAAAAAACACACACTAAGGAGCACTAGGCCAGAGTCTGCTCACCACCTCCCAGTTATTCATCAATGTAAACATTGTCACTTGCCTTGCTGTATCACAGTCTCTCCTGCAATGTAAGTGACAGGGAACATTGCATCAAAGATGTCACTGAAGAAAAGGATACCAAAATTAGACAAACGCCTGGACAACTGCCATGCATGCATCCATACATCTGTACCTCCAACCCGTCAATACTTTTCCTATAGCCTTTGTATGGTTACACTGACTGTTGTAAAGAGGCTGCACAGCTTTGTACATTATGACACATTTAGCTCTTCTGAAGTCTGCACTTTAAAAAACTTTCTTTAAGACTACAAAGATTTATTCCTACCTTCTTTCATTATCATCAAGATGGGCAAACAGCACATTCTTCTCAATAGCTTTTGCCAAAGCAGCCATAGTCTTATAATCTTTTGGAATAACCTAGGATATAATCAGAAAAAGTAACTGATTAATTTTTTGAAAAGAAATTTCTGCATTCGCCTGGGTAAATAAATTATTCAATTGCTACAAAACACTGGCTGAGTTTTTCCAGTTTCTTTCAAGCACTATAGATCTAAAACCAAATATAGTCAATGTTTACAGCCAGTTTATGCAGAAAGTAAACAAAATCTTATGCAACTGTAAAAGCATCATTCCATGCTAAGTTTGTAAGTTTTTTTTGCAAGAGTACAAGTATCTGTTCCACCTGTGTTTTCCTATGAATAGCAGCAAGTCTGCTCTACCACTAGGCTAAACATAATGTGGCTGCAGCTGTCGAATAACTGGAAGCACTTTGTTTATTTTTTTATATATATATATTAAAAAAAAAATAAATATATGTACATATAAATATGTATTACTTCAAAGGGAACAGGTCTATGTTATGCATAAATGGTTTAATTGCATGACAGTTTATTCTAACCTCCAGCTAAACACCTATACACACAAGTCTGCTTTTTACAGTTATCACAAGACTTAACAGGCTACAGGAGCTGTGTTATTTAATACACTGGATAGAAGGTGGTCTTGGATAAACTCTTGGATTGTAGATGCAATTCTTAGCAACGTTTAAAAGTTAGAGCACCTTTCTAACATAAGATGCAGCATCCTCTTCTGTATAGACTTCTGCACTGATGGCCCCGCGCCTTCTTCGACCCTTAACCACAGGGTTCATAGGAGGAGGAGGAGAGATTTCATCCTCCCGTGAGTCTGAGCGTGAACCAGACTTCTGTTGATTCAACAACTGTTTTGTTTCCTCCTAAACAGGAAGGAAGACATCTTTGTGTCACATAATCCAGTAAAGCAAAAAAGCCATTATGTATTATATTCCAATTTAGTCTGCCAATGCAAGGGAGCTTCCTGTGTACTATTACTCCCACATTAAGGCAAACAGGAGACTAGAGCAACCAAGATCAAAGGCCTTTCAAAATAGATGGCAGATATGCCTTTCATTCATAACATTCATATCACAATGGTGTTTATTTTAATAAGTTACACTAATAGTTTAATAAATATCACAATGGTGTTTATTTTAATAAGTTTCACTAATAGTTTAATAAATTAAGAAGTATAAACAAGTCGATTCTACTTTCCGCTAGTGTATTCAACAGGCAATGAAGAAATTCTGCAAACGCTAAAGACATTTTCCCAACTGTAAACCCAGCAGTTCTTTCCCTCAGCTGCGAGGTGTTAAGCCTTTTTTGATTTGAAAGACAGAAGAGCAATTCCTTAGAAATCCATGTTACATGAGAAGCTTTTGAAACAAGGTCAAGTCATGGACCAACTCGATACTCAATAACCAACAGTTATTTTAGGAGAAAGAAATATGAACACTGCTTACAAAAGAGCTGGAAGAAGGATGCTTGAGGCCAAACAGTAGTTTTTTTCCACAAGCCACAGATTTGTCAACTTGCACAACATTACACATTTTCCTTATTTCCCTCAGTTACCTGTTGTGCTGTGTTGTAGTGATATTGTAGAAGACTAGAGTACTTACAATAAAATGAAGTCTAACTAATCTGACACACGGAAATTTGATTCTTCTACATAACAGAAGATTCACCTTAATCAACTAAAATCAGATTAAAAACAAAACAAAGCAGCCAACCTTGGAGCCAAAGCATTTGCGTAACAGCTCAAATGACTTTCTCCCAGTGTTAAGGAAACAGGGTTTTGTGACATGCCTTAAAAGAACAAGGAGTCATCTGTTCTCTGAGAGCTCCCGGCACTTTTAAAAGCTGGGGTTGTCCCCGTGTCCTTGATCAAGCCGTCCCCTGCCCAGCCGGGCAGTTTGCTGCTTGGCTGCCACGCTCCACTCCGGAGGTGCACAGGGGCTATGTATAACAACAACACTTTGAGGAAAGAGACATCAGATAACCATTACAGTGAGTTTACATTTTACACCTCTCAGATAGCCAAAGAGCAAGCACTGATCCGTCGAATTACATTTCACTTCCTGCCTTTTGCCCATTGATAAAATAGTGCTACATTTCAAAACGATGGGGGCAAAACATATTTAAAGCCTTGTTTCTATCTTCCGATTTTAGAGAAACAAGTCTCAACCGAGATATTGTTAAAAATAGCTTGAGCAGTAGTAAGTGTTCGGTTTAAACTGCCCCTCTACAATGTGGGCAACACCACCAACCACAGAAACATACTGTTCGTTCATATACAGGATACTTAACCCATTAAAAAAAAACTTGACACTTTTTAAATAAGTGAACACCAGCTGCTGTATTTTTTCCAGTATCACATAAAATATAAAATACTGAGATCCTGTAACTTTCAGAGGTAAAAGCACTTCAGCAGCATTTAGCTAGGGAGCTGTGTATCAAAACACTGTTCAACAAGAGACTCGCCAACGTAATAGCCTACTCAAGGAACAAGGAAACTGCACTAATAGAAAAAGTACAACTGGTAACTTCTGCCTGATCTGAGATTTAACATTACTATATTAAAAAGAAGTATGGTAAGGTAGAGCATGCACACAAAAACCAGTTACAGGTGGGTAAGATAAGACATTAACTTAAAATAGACCAGCTATTCTAAACAGTCTATATGCACGCTCATCGAGAGGAAGATCACCCCCGAATGAGACAAATCTCTATATATTCACATCACACATCACAAGGCAACACTGTGCCATGGAGTAAGCGACATGCTAAAATCTCACCGTTTTCACAGCAGTAGCTTTTCATGTATTCATCTTTTTAAAACACATTTTATATCATTTCTGATACTAAAGCACACATATTAATTACACTACCAGATCAGAGAAAAATTACACTAGGCCCTGAAGAAAGAGTGGCAGTTGTTATTCTCAGTTACCTTAGAATCTAGCCAGTGTTTATGAGTGAGAAAATGTATTTGTTCTGGTTTAGAAGCTCCTCAAATTAAACACATAATGGACAAAGGCATTCATTTTGCTCTGTACTGATCAGTATAACCAATACCTGGATTTTTAAAAGGTTTATTATAAAGTTAGCCTATTTATTACATCCAAGTGTTGATCCTGGACTTCCAGCTGATGGAGCAGTTCAAGCAGTTTTCAGTGTCAGTGACCACTAATTGTAAATATTATTTTTCCTGACAAGTAAGAAATAGTTATTAATTCCATTTAAATTATCACAAGTAAGAAACATTAAAGAGATGAAACTTCACATACTCATATTTTAAGACTATCAGCTACTGAAGACGACCTTCACAATTTCAGAATTATGTTTTACGCTGTATAGTCCAGCATCTGGTGATTGTCATCACACCAGAAAGAGTCTCAACTTCTTCTGGTTAATTTGTTTTTAATTTATATCAGCTCTCCACATATTTAAAAAAAAAAACACTCAGAAGCTAAAAAAACAGTGTTAAAAGCTCTGCCATAAATTCACAACTGCAGAGTACATCCTTCTTAACCACCATGTTTTGCAAAAGAAACACTTAGGAAATAGGAAAATGTTCAGGTATTTTGGAGGCAGGGCAGGTGGTGGGGAACAGGTACAGTGACTAGATGTCAATCACACTTCATAATCCCAGCTTTCTATAAAGCCTAATATGCACATAACTGCATTACACACAGTATTTCAAACATGCACTTATTCCAGTGGACAGCCATGTCCAATATCCAAGATTCATCTGGCAGGCTGTAATAATGATCTCTACATTAAATTTCCATAGCTCAAACTACATTACACAGCCAAGCACAGCACTGGATAGCTATTAGCTTTTAGTGTGCATTGGTGTTACCAGACATGTTTGCACAGCAAAGAGAACAGAGGCCTTAGTACACCACAAACAGATAAAATAAAAACATTTATATCATCAATGTGTAGTAATTAGATTCATGTAACAGCTTTCATAACTCAGAAGAGGACATCTGAATTCCTATAGTAGCTACAATGATCTCAGAGGCAGTAATTTTAATGTTTCTGAACATAAATTCAAAAGCGTGTTTAAATGTCTTCAATGTATTTTAATAACATGACAGTGAATCAGCTGTGTGTGTGCGTGCTGTGGAAGAGATGACTTGTCAGGATAACGAGAGAGAAAATAGTAACCTCGCTTCAGTTTTAAATGGTGTTCCTTCAAAATTCAGTCTTAAAAAAAAAAAAACCCAAAACAAAACCTGTATCTCAACCTCAATTTCATCCAGCCTAATAGATGAACAGATTTAGAAAGAAGTATATTGAAAAGTTGCTCTGCTTTATTAAAGATGTAACAGACGTTACTTTTGGAAGGTGAAGCAGATTCCGTTTCAAAAATTTTTGCTCTACCAGAGCTAAGTACCAGGTTAGAGCTGGTTAATAATAGTACTCAGCATTTGTGCTTTCCAGACACGGATGTCAGAGGAGTTTGCTAACGTAGCACAGGATGTTCACTGTTCTGTTACTTGATAGCTATTAAGGTACTGCGTTACCTGGTTAAACTAAGACCAATCCATTAGACTGAATGGTGAAATTACTTAGAGAAAGCTGTAGCAATTTTTAAATTCAAGAAGGCAGGAAGAAAAATGCTGCAGTTTCACTGTTAGCTATAGCTGCACTAGTGGGCATGTATAACCCACGCCAACACGACTCATAAAAGACCCTGACCAAAATTGTAAGAGTAATTTAAGGGGAAAAAACATTACCTAAGCAGTTTTATTTTCAGCTTCCTTATTAGCTGACAGAGTACATAGACAGCCTATTTGCACCAGAATAAAATCACCAAGAGTTAATCACATGTATTCTGGAGTTGAATAAGTTCAGAGCTAGACTGGCTAGTCTAGCTAGTAAGCAACTAGTCTTGCTAAAAACAAATTAAGCTTCCTTTAATCTTAAATACTACATGTTGACCGTAAGTCCACTACACAAAAGCATCCAAATATTCCTATTTTACATCCCTACGTATGGATTGGTTTACAATTTATTCTAAGTGCAGTAATGCAGTTTACTTCGTAAAGTTTTGTGTATCAACACTTGTAGTGATATTTTTAAAATTATCGATCTATCAGTACTTAGAAACTCAAGAATCCAAGGTGGGGAAGGAGGCAGGGTAACAGGGAGGGACAATGGATTTTTAAGAACCTGACTACTATGTGGTTTACTGCTGGTATTCTCCCTGAAACAGAACGTACTCAAGATGCAACCACACACACACAAAAAAAAGTCAGACATGTTATAGAGTTCTTGTTCAATTAATAAGCAAAATGTTCCTCAAATACATTGTGAGTATAGGAGGTTAGCTTGCAGCATTTGGTCACTTTCTAGTATCTACCTTGAACGCTTCCGTTAAAAGATAATTTCCACTATACACTCTTATGATCTCTAGTGTTAATTTCTTTCTTCTTTACATCTGCAATTAGTAACTAGCTAGAATAAAAAAAAAAGAAAAAGAAAAAGCTATACCTCCCATATACAACAAGTACTGAAAGCAGCACCTGCAAATGACTGCTGTACAAGGTCACAGCCACATTATYTACTAATGGCGTATTCTGAATAGTCGTTGGATCTAACCTTTCCTCTGCATTAGCCTTTAAAACCTCCCATTTTCATAGCAGCTTCTTCTCCTATCTGCTTAGATATCAATAGATAAAATGAACAGTTCAAAAGAATACRAAATCACTGTTTCAAATATGACCACTGAGATACAAAATGCTTTCCATTCCCAAGATCCCAGAATGCTTCCAACAACAAAAACACCAAAGAGACCTTGAGGACAAAGGCAAGAGGAACAACAAAGCAAAACACCAACACCGAGCTCCCAAGAGAAGACAGAAACAGGCTTGCTCTCCTAGAGATTTGGAATGCAAATTCTTCTATTTGACTTCAGCTAGGCCTGGATAACTACCACTGGCCTACTACTACTCTGCTGTACCCAAATTATTGTAAACCATTTGTCTCAATATAAGAAACCAAATGCCTATCACCAGTGTCTAACCAAGGTCAAACACTACGGTTATCATCTAACTACAGACAGGATCRTCTATGCTATCTATTAGCTTCTATGAGTAAGCATTACATCTGCATCCCAGCTGGGTAAGTCTCCTTGTCAGCTTATGTTCGGCCCTACGTGCTTTGTTACGACAGGGGTGCTTTTACACCGTGATCAACTGGCATAAACTACTGGAAAATAGGATTTGTTTTCCAAAAGCATCAGTTCCAATTTCAAACAGCCAATACGAACACTGGTCAAATCTGAAGCTCAGCCTCTAAATCACAAAGAGATGATGTAAATTTAGGTTGTTCCACTCTCCTTCCCTCCCGCTATGTATTTTTACCTTCTCCAGTCTTTCAAAGTATTCTCTGAGGAATCCCATGGGTCTTTCAGGTCTCACTGTGCATAATTGTACAATGCAATCCTTCAGAAGTTGCTGGATGTTGTGTTTTTGGACATAAAGTTCACATTCCCGAAGACTACGCTCCTCCTCACTGCTGCTGCTGCTAGAAGCTGCCATTGCTGAAGATAAGAGAAAGAGAAGGTTAAATAACTAGTGGAAACAAAGATGCCGCTACCCGATATAGTCAGGCATGTTATGCTGCATTATCATCTTACTGATATCACAGCACAAAGCTACCTTTATCTGTAAGACTAGTAACTAAGCTAAACCATGAAAGAAAAAGCTATGAAGTTATTTAGCACCTGGAAAGAAATAAAAAATCTGGATGCTCTATAGCCACAGGCACAAAAGGAAAAGCATTTGATTGAGCTGGAAAAGCTGCAACAACTCAAGCCCTGTGAGCACTCAAAGTCAGGGAAGTTTCCACCTAAACTTTCTGCTGATTAAACCTAGTATTTCGTAGGACTGGAGGCTCACTTCATGAACAGAGCTGCATGGTCTGTATGGGGTCATGTGGATGATGACCCAGAGATAGGTGGGTGGAAGCTGGGAATCTGAGAGGCAAGTATGGAAAGTATTAGGAAGTGAAACTTGTTACGGTTGAAGCCAAAGCCAGTTCGCCAAATGCCAAGGCAGAGTCCACTAACGGAAGTTAAGGAATTAGGGACATTACTCCTCTCCAGTTTAAACCGCTCCATACTTCATAACTATCTCCATGGATACACTGCAATCCCCAAAAATATTTCTTCAACTGTAAATAATCAAGAGTACATCTTTAAACACAACTGTTACGACGCCAAGTTTTCAAGAGACTTTAAAATTATAGCGTCAGCCGTAACACTTTCAAAAATGTTCTTAAGCAGGTTTCTTCCCCCCTTTCAGGTTATACAACCATTTTAAAATACATTTTTACATATATATATATATATATAAACATTTCATGTCATTTTTGTCATAAAGCAATTAGCACTGAGACAGCTAAAGAAATAGGAAAGAATTTCTCAGGGCATTTTTGATTAAATATAAAGAAAGTTACCTGGTACAGGGACAGTGGTAACAGCTTAATGAATATGCAGTAAGATATGTTGATCCCAGGATCAGCTTTTGAAAGGGAAAAAACAGATTCAGACAAAATAATTTTGAGAAATGACAAGTCACTGAAAAGCCAAGCAGTACAGTCACATTATGCATTTTATCCTACTGAGGCAGCAGATTGAGAAACATAGGCCACACAGACAATATAACACCATGCCCCTTTGAATTATGCTACTGGAGATTACAGGAGGACTAGAGTTAATACGAAATTGCTAACACTTCAAACAGGTTTCTTTCTTGTCACAGTTAATCCCTGCATAAGCATGCACAGACAGATGTATTATGTGTTGCATAAACACCAAGTATGGACTTCACATGGACTGAAAAAGGGCCTTAAAGTTCTCCAGTTACTTCTTTTGTTTTGACAACTCGCACAGTGAAGGTCAGTACTAATTAACAGCCCCAGAGAAACTCGGTGGCTCCATGACAGCCTACAAATTAGCATCTATGGAAAAAGCATCACACTGCTGATAGACAGCAGACACGGGCCAYGGCTGCTCACGAGAACAGCAAGACCAGTGCAAAAAATACCAAAGAAATAATGAAGACTCCGGCATTTTACACAGTATTTTTTCTGCATATTGCAAACCCGAAGTCTTCCAGAGCCCCCTGACGCACGGCTGCACTCAGGCTGCCGCGAACCGCCTGGGCCCGGCCTGCCCGCCCCGGGGCTGCCCTGCCAAGCCAAGCCCGCCCCTCACCGCAGCGCCGGGGCTGCTCGCCGCTCCCCGCAGGCACCGCCGCCACGGCCCAGCGGTGCGGGCGGGCAGCCCCACGGCAGCACCAGGGCGAAAGTAACGACACGGCGTTCCCGGGGGGGGGACACACACAAACCGGGCCGGGGGATTGTTTCAGCGTGCGAACGGCTCCGTGCCCAGCGCCTGGAGGCGGCGCCCGGCGCGGCCCGACAAGCCCGCGGGGGCCCCACGCAGCGCAGCCTCTCTCCCCCCCTCGGACACGGGGCCTCCAGCCAAGGCAGGAAAGGGGACCCTACCCCCCCCCTCCCCGCCCCAGCAGGCCCGGGGGCTGCCGGCTCCGGGCCGCTCCCCTCAGCAGGGCCGGCCCCCGCCCCCAAGGCCGCAGGCCTCCCGCTCCGCGCCCTTCCCGCCCGGCCTGGCCTGGCCTCCCCGCCCCGCCGCCCCCTCAGGGGCTGCTCCGCCGGGCCGGGCACCGCCGCTCACCTGGCGCGGGCGGCTCCGCCGGGCCCTCACCGCCCCCCACCCGTCCCGGCCCGGCCGCGGCCTCGGCGACAGCAGCAGCGGCAGCGGCTCTCACCGGAAACCAACTGGCCCGGCCAATCACCGCCCGCCGTGACGTCAATGCGCCTCGCTCTCACCCGGAGCCGTCGCCGCGGTAACCTTAAAGGGGCAGCGCAGGGCGCCTCTGCTCCAACGGGGCGATGGCAGCGCGGGGAAGGGGGGGCGCCTCGCTGGGCGCCGCCTGCGCCTTTAAGAACGGCCGGGGCGCTGAGGGGAGCGGGCACCCGCGGCGGGCCGGGCCTGGGCCGCCCCCCGCTGGGTCACCGCGGGCCGGGCCCCGCGCTTCGGGCTGGGGAAGCGGATGGGCCCGGGGAGGGAACCGGCCGGCTCCGGTAGCGGAGGCCGCCGCGGGGCGCCCGGGCTTGTGTAGGCCCCCTCCCCCGTGTAGGCCTTGCCCGGAGCGACTGACGGCGCTAGCCGGACCGAAACCCTGCTAAATGGCGCTTACGGTGGAAGGTGCTCCGGCCTGCCGCGCGAGGCATTAATTAACTAATGATAAAGCTGCGGGTGCTGGTGAACGTTGGCCTTGACACCGCCGGGGGATCAGAGACTGTTAAGGGGGGGGAAATAAATTGTATTCAAGTTTGGCGAAAATTTCACTATAATCAGTTTAAAATCCACATGCAGAATTATTTCGTATCTCTTCATGGCTGAGGTGAGCCCCTTGAAGCCCTTCGCTTTGCCTCCTTACAGCCTGTAAGAAGCGGCCGGAGATCTCGGCTGTGCTGGCAGGGAGACAGGGCCCCCGTGCAAGGACTTGGGAGAACGAACCCCAAATCCTGCGTCTGCTGATCTCCCTATAGCTGAGAAGACAACGCGGTTTTACGACTAGGTTACAACTGCTGCAAGAGCGTTTGCACCAAAATTTCACCAGTGCTTACCTCATTTGGGAGAATCATATAACACGCAAACAAAATGATGCCAGTAACTAGAGTTTAATGTATATTTTGAGAGTAGAAGCTGTTGGTGCTTTTGCAATGACATAACAAGCCATCAGGAACTGGCTGCCATGGTGTTTCTTGTTTACTACTTCTCATATTAAAGAAATAAAGGGTAACAGCTTAGGTCCAGAGCCTAGATCTGCATTTACAGCAGACCAGAGCTAGCCCCCGAGTTCACATTCCTTAAATGTTTGATAGCTTCTGTCTGTTATGGGTTAATTAGAAGCCAGGGTCCAGGATTTTCTGACACTAAGCCAAAAGCTGGAACTTTTACAAAAAATATGAATTGTAAGGAATCATTTGTGAAATACTGTCAGAGTGCAGTGTTAGTAAATATCAAATCTACCTGCTTACCTGGTAACACAATATTTMTTTCTGTAACTGAAGACTACTAGAAGTTTCTGAACACTGGAAAAAAGTTGTGTACATTCCCCCCTACACACTTTTTTTTTTTTTGCTTTTTATYTTCCCCTTTTGGAAGCTGTCTGCTGTTGTCACATCTCCTCCTTGTTTGGACAAGTCCTGGTGCTGTTTTGGGCTAGATCCCATCTGGAACAAAGATCAGACCTATACGTAAAACCTGTTCTGCAACRTTCTCTTTATTAAGAGAACAAGTATACTGTTGTACAGCGTGCTCTTGATGCAATCCTTCCCTGAGCTCTGGAGCCAGAGAGTTCAGATGGCAAGGCAAGAGCGTAATAAAGGGAACAGAACCAGCTTTCAAAAAGAGCCTTGTGATGCCAACCTGAGGTCCCTCTTGTTAACTGTGTACAGCTCCTTCACCGTGAGTCAGCACCGATTTATCTTTGAAAGTTAAATCATGCTTCTCATAAGCATACGTTCGTACATATTCATGTGTTAATTCTTACACTGTTAAAGACGTAAGAGAAATTAAAAACAAAGCCCTATTCCATTTGGTCTGGTCTGAATTACAGTCAAACCCTGATCTTAACTGCCTAATTAAATAATAAACATTCCTGAGTAAATAACTTGCATTACCGTCAGCAGTATTCCCACAACTTTCGTTTCAAACAATTTTATGCATTGGAGTTTCTCATGAAGCAATCTGTTGCCTGAGGCTGTGGCTGCTGAAGAGCAGAGGAGAGCTGCCCAGACTGCCAGCAGAATATACCAACGTGAGCATAAGAGACATAGCATGACACAGCCAGCGAGTCGCCATGAAGAGGGTTAAGGTGGGGACTATGCTTTCACAGAGCTGTACTAGCTGCTTTTAGTTACATTTAATAAGAACACCACAGAATCATTTTTCTAATTCAGTTTCATCTCCTATCCTGTAGCAGAGGCTGTCCTAAAGCACCATTTTATTTTTTTTTTTAGACAAATTTGAAGTCAGTCCTGGTTCAAACCTCAATGGCAAGGACCAAGGGTTAGCATGGTAGCGATTTCAGTGATGGTAACCATGGCATGTCCTTAGTGGTGGGACATTCAGTTTCCTAGACTGGTAAATACAGGCAGAGTCTGAGCATGGACGAGAAGAGATGACTCCCCAGGCAGGGGCTGTCAGTCATCACATGTCACAGCATGGACTTGCAGAAAGGTGCAGATAGGTCTTCCTGAATTTTAGCAGCCTGATTGCACTCATTTTTAAACCAAGCAACACTGCCTGAAGTATGATATTTCTAGGCAGATTCTGGAAGAAAATGTCCAAAGATATTTAGGTCCCTGCAAGTTAAAGAGGAGTTGGCTACCTGACTACCTTGGAGAACCTGGACCAGTATGTCAACTCATTTTTGTAAAGTACTCTACTGTTAGGTTTCTGTATTTAGCTACTTCTGTTTCAGCCTCATAAGGAGCAGTCAAAAGCACTATTTTCACGATTAAAAACAGCAGCCCTCTTCAAGATCATTGCAAGTTCTTCATCAACTGAGTGATAATGACACCTCATTATTCTTAGGCATTTGGCTCATCTCCATTCTGCATTAAGTCATGTAGGATACATATTCCTGGTCTCATGAAAGACCAATAAATTTGTCTGTAAAAAGCATCTGAAATATCCCAAGTGGGAAGATAAATTGTTTGCTTTTTAACAAAGCTTCCCAGAAGTTCTTACAAAGACTAAATTTATTACTCTAATTTTTATGGTGCTATTTATCAACATGGTGATCAACAGTAATAGAAGCTAAGAATGGTCACTGGGAAGGAAAGAAGTCAGGGCTTTCTATTCTGCTTACCACCATGCAATCATATAAACCCCACAGAGATACTGACTGACTCGGTATTATCCTGCAAGCATAAAGCATTGCAGCATTCACCGAGGAAGTAAATGAGAGCACACTGGCACAGTSGGTTAACCGAGGAGAAGGAGATCCAGGACAAGGTAGCCGGGTAAGAAGGCTGTGCATAGAACAGCGAGGTTTACATGGGGAGAGGGCACAAGGAGTAGTGTTAAAGGGGTGTGAAGAGCAGCTTGAAGCTGAAGTGGCTGAGGAGTCACTGGATCCATCTGAAAGGAAAATGGGGGGGGGGGGGGAATCATAGATCACTAGGCCAGAAAAAATACCTCCATAAGCAATCGCACTCTGCCAGGAATAACAGCGGGGCAGTGATTGGGGAGCTCAGGGAAGAGAAAGTTATATGAGCCAAGATGAGAAATAAGAGCATACAAGAAGTCTACCCCTGCTGTGTGCATAGAACAAAAACAAAAAAAAAAAGCTGCCTCATAGGTACTTTAGTGGCAGCAAAGTTAACAGGGCTTGTGGGTACCTGCTATGCTACACAGGAGTTACAACAGCAGCGTTTCCTGCTGAAGATACCATCCCAACAGTATCACGTTCTGCCCATGAGGTACCACCATCTCGGACAAGCCACTGGGATTGAAAGCAAATAAGTCAAACAAGTGTTGGATTGACGCAGCCAATATTTGTCCCACACACACAGTTTTACACATTAAATCGTGCAAATCTATCACCCTTAATGAACAAGCAGGGTCCAAAGAGGCAGAGCCCAACATGCAACACCGTCTTGATCGGAGTGACTGCTGCGTGTGCACTGTCTTGGGGTGGGGAGGGGAACAGGGAATGAAGAAGCTTTAGTGGTACAGAACCCCATCGTGACCTGTGCTGTGGGCTAAAAACCACTCTGGACTCTGAAAGATGGTGCGTGGAAGCTGGCTTCGGTCTTGCTGCACGTCAACTGGGCAGACAGTTGTGTGAAATGGTCCCCAGCGCAGAACAAGTTTGCTTTGAGCAGCAGATCTCAAATCATTTCCATATGTTACTTTGAAGAAGAAAATGACTGGTAAGACTCAAAACAGAGTAATCAAGAGCCAAGAAAAAAATGCCCTGAAGTGCCCAGATCTTAAAGATAGGCCAGTCGGGGAATCCATTCACATCTGCAAGACGTGCCTGCTGCAACACAGCCCTTCACACACTCAGTGTGGTTCCCAGCTGGAAGGCTTCCAACACCCAAGGGGCAACGTTGGGAACATTTTACCTCCCAAGTAAACGCTAAACAGCTCAGCGGCACGAGGGAGGCAGTGCAGCCAGCCGGGGTGCCGTCATTATCTGAGGTATGTCACATAGCTCTCCTGTGTTTGCTTAAGGACAGGCTCAATGACACTTTGAAAAAGCCATGATACCCTGATTAAATTCTAACACAGATAATTGCCCGCCATCCAACCATGCTTAACTTGAACTCAGTGTTCTCTCTTCTCACTGAAGCAGTTGTGTCTAGACCAGCGATTAACCTGCACCTCAGCAGTGGGGCAAGAAGTTTCTAAGCACCCTCCTGAAAATATTTATTGGAAACTCCTTGCTTAGGTGTCTATGCACAAGTCTAAAGGACTTCAGGGACTCACTCTCTCCTCAACTCGGAGTGAGGACAGGGACTAGCACAGTGGGAAACAGATGCAGGTCAGAGTGCTAAGCTGCCTCACAAGAGCTGGGAGATAGAAAACAGCATCCAAAGCACTGCAAAAAAGACCCTGTGAGGCTCAGTCCTCCAGAGAGAGGGAAGGAGATGGGAGAGCCGCAGGTCTTTGCCTCCTGCAGTTCAGATGCGAACTGTCTTTGCTTTGCATTGTTAACTTTATACAACCCCTGGGCTGCTTCAGCAGTTCATGAACTGCCCAAGCATCTGCAAATGTGATTCTTGACTTTAAGATCTCTCTCTGACGCAAACTGAATTAAAGAGCAAAGAGACAGCATGCAGCTACTGTTGACTTCTTTTCCAGGAACGCATGTGAAATACTACCAGTGTTTGTTTTGTAATAGAATGTAAATACCCCCATTGAAAAGAATCCTCAGTTGCCGTGCTTTTAACATAGAAGCAGTCTGGGGAGAGCTCCCTCTCCGAGCATCGTCTGTGACATAGTTCTATTGCAAGCTAAATGCACACATAAAAGCATTCAAAACAGCCATTTGCTTATGTGCTTGTCTCTGAAAGCAGGTGGCAAAGTAAACACATCATGCAGTTGGTCAGATCCACTATTCTTGGTCTGGACTGACAGCCAAACAATGTCTGGACCAACATCTAACAAACTGGCTACAGAATCAAACGATTTCTGATGCAAGTTTCTGCCTCCCTCCCCCCAAGATAATAGAACATTTTCCCAGATGGAAGGAACCCACTTAAAAACAATAGGTCTTTGAAATGTCAGCTAAGGCTTGCTTGGCATGTGCTGTGTGCCACAGGAATACGATATAGCCTTTTTCATTCTCCAGCTGTAACCCTTAAAACTGAAGCAGCAAGATTACTAGGGGATGCAGGTCTAGTTTCCTGCTCTGCAACGGATTTCCAGCCTCTCCTGTGGAAGTCTTAGCCTCACTCCATCTCCACTTCCCTTAGCGGGATGAGGATAAAAGTGCTTTCTGGGCCGAGGATGAAGCCAAGCTCATGAGATGTTTGCATGCTGCAGTAATGGGGATCAGTAGTTGAATTACTTGAGCAAGGCTTAAGCCCGTCACAAGAGAACTGATTCAGTATGGTTTGCAAAAGGAGTCATGAAGCTGCATCCACGTGAAGTTGGAGGCTATGGCTAGCAATGGCTACGGTTACCTTGGCTCTGTGTAACATAGCCCCATACTAGCTACTATGAAGAAAATTAACTCTACCCCAGCCAAAACCAGCACACTCCTCTAGCATGAAAGAGGAGAAAGTCACCCAGGTCATGAGACAGACTTACGTGCTAGGAGCTTGGGCAGTGAGCCTGTCTCTCCCAGTGTTATCCCTCCACAGCCTCGCTAAGCAGAGCTGCTCCTCTGGTCTGGTCACACCAGGCTGTGCAGGAACSCGACGTTCCCCTGCCTGTCGGGACCTCTGTGTGCTCCCAGTCTTCTCTCACAATGTCACTTGTTCTGATCTCTCATGTCAGAACATTCTTTGATCTTTAGATAATTACAGAGGAATTACAATTAGTGCTGTATCCAAGAGTTAAAGGGAAGGCAAAAGTTTCTCTCTTCCCCCTTCCAGTTTTAACCCCTTTGCTCTCTGTGGTACAGGTCTTATGGTTCTCAGCTGAAGAGACTCCAAGACTTTAAAGAGTCCGGTGTGCACCCCAAAGAGATATGAAGGTACAGGCTGTACCACTCCTGTGAGCAGCATGTCAAACCAATTCGTGAAAGCCTCCAGTGAGATAATCCATTACCAGGGTAAGTGTGATGTCCTAATCCTAATTAGGGAAATGGGATATTTGCCAGAGCAAGGACAAGATAAGGAGCATTAATCCAACTTACAAGGAAATGCAGCATTAGGTTGCAAGCTCTTCCCTGACCTTGGCAAGCACTTCTGAAAGGGCTGCTCACAAGCGACAGCTCATTAAATGGCAGGATCTGGCTCAGGGTCCGCATCTAAAACCAAAAAGGAAAAACTACTAGAAGCAAAGCTTTCAAAACTTTGGTGACATTCAGACTGGCTGCAGAGTCAGGCATGACTGCTCTTGTCCTTCCATCACCCTGGTTGATGTAAGTGCCAGCAGAGGGCTCTCGAGGTCTCGATGCATCTTTCCTGATTTCCGTACCTAAACAGAGTGCAGTGAAACTTCTTGTATGCACATGGCATGCACACTTCCACTGGGTACCCCTTCCCCTCCCCACACTAGGTTAGTATCTGTCCGGTCAATTTAGCAAGACAAGCCAGTCTGCTGGTGACTGTCACAAATATGTTCTGTCCATTGTTTTTTCTTTCCCACATTTTTATATTTGATACAGGAATTGAGATATCAAAAAAAAAAAAAAAAAAGGCTTTGAACTGATGACTTCTCTGGCGTGTAGATCTTGTGATCAGGGTTCTTCCGACCTCAGATTGGCATTTGACAGTCCAGTTCTCTGCTTTCCTCTCACTTTTCCACTGTATAAGAGAAAACAAACAAACAAACAAAAAAAACCCCAAAAAACACTTATCTGTCCTGACATAAACAAGAAGTAACTCAAAGTGAAAGGAAAATGCAAGGTATAAGTTCCACATTCCTTTCTATAGCATACTATTAGCAGGACTACTCGACTCTCTCTAATGTCAGTGTTTTTTCCTACAACAGCACTGAAAGCTAGTGGAGGTGCAGGTAATCCATTGGATAATCCACAGAGCAAGCAAAGACTGCTTTCTCCATTTAACAAGCACCATGTAGAAACATTGCTGCATACTGATGCCGGACCAGCATGAACGATGTGTGCGGCCGGACTCGGGGCACCAGATGGCAGCAGTTATTGTCTGGAGATCCTAGAGCAGCCAGGAAGGGCAGTTTAGTGCTTGACAGTTCACACTATTAAAGCCCCTGAAGGTTGGGCTGCAGCCCCTTCTTCCTCCTCTGCCTTGATGATCATGATACCACTTGATAAGAGTAATAGATAAGAGCAAAGCAAACGTGTATGTGCCACCTCTCCCCACTCCTTTCACGTGCAAAAGACTATTTCCGTGCTATGAGAAATGCTTGCTCTCCTTATTAGAAATTCACCTTTTGCTTGTTCCCTTCTGCCTGTTTTCCCCCTGGAAGGCTCTAGACCCTCAACAGGCTCCTGGTTATCATGAATACCAGTGAAGGATATTTAGCAGATTTAGCCCCTGCCAAGACCTTTTTTTTTTTCCCCCTGTAGCAGATTTCATTCAAATACCAGACATATCAGTAGGAGCAGGCTTTTATCTGAGAGGGAAGAGCTTGGCTGGAATTTAAACACTGAGCTAGGGAAAAGCCTAAAAGCTATCACAAGGTACCTAACCCTTCTCACGTCAAATGGCAACACGCAGGATGCCATGGCTGGGAGAGGCCCTTCTAGGCACAGTGGCTGGTTTCCCAGTTTCTTCACCTCCATTTCCTCTTTAAGGCTTGAATACATACACCCAGGGTGGAGAACACAAGCCAACATCTGTCATACAAAGTTTTTTGCATTGAAAAATATTCACAATCAGATGGCCACACTCTGGACTGGTTTTAGAGTTAATGATTGAGTTGAGGTTGTTACTGTCAATGGTTATTGCACACAAAGTAGAGTTACTGCAATCATAGGATTGTCAGGAAAGGGAAGCCAACTCCTGATATATTCTTCCCAGCAAATGCACGCATCAGAGCAAGAACTATCCTTCTGGTGTCTGGCGTGACTCTCTGCTGTCTCTGCCAAACCATTTTGCCCAGGTGTGACATATACCCAGATCCCAAGAAGGAATTCAGCCCCTAACTACTACCTCCTTCCAAAGCTGTGTTCCTGAAAACCACAGTTTAGCTATTTCTTTTAGACATCAGAGACACCTCATTTCTTTACCGGAAAGACCCACAATTTCCACACACAGCACCTGAGCTTCTATTTCACGCTCAAAGCCCAAGTGCCCCAATCCGCCAGAGCACAGATCCCGAGATCTCTAAGGGCTCTTGTGAGGTTGGGCTTCACCAACACACAGAAGCTATTCCAGTCAGAGGAGCAGCTTGCCCTGATGCTGGCCCTGGTCTTACAGCCACAGCCATCGCTGTGGTATGGCTGTACTCAACAGCAACACCTGCTCCAAAGGCCACCGAAGGTTTTCACACTGTAGCAGAGGACAAGAACTGTTTGTTGCTCCCACCTCTGCTAATTAACTAGCCATTGTAGGCAGCTAGCTGAAAGGAAGATTGACCAACATGGTTGCATCAGTCAAGCTACAAAAATAATTGTGTTGCCCAAGTTTCAGATGCTTCTGTGGCTCTGCTTTATCAAGGCCTCATTTTAAAACCAGCTCATGGTGATTAACCAAGCAGCAAACATCCAACTGTAGCAGTTGCTCAGAAACTGTTTTTTGAAATACAAGGCACTGGCTCCCTGTTTTTGTTTGTTGGGTTTTTTGGTTGTTTTTAAACTTTTTCCTGCTCCACAACCCCATTTTCCATCTGACATCCCCGTTTCAAAATCAAACTATGCTGATCCACAGGGACAGTCTCAGGACATTGAAAAAACAGCTTTTCTGTTTCATTTTTGGGTTTTATTAGAGCTTCCCGCTAGGCCCCTATGAATAGAAGACGTTTTCCCCCAAAACATGATGAATTTAAAATTATTCCCCTGCTGCCTTTGCAGTGTCGCTCATGTGCTCTGTGTCCTAGGGACGATCTGCCATCAGCCTCACTCCAAGCTAATGCTGTTTTGAAGCTGTGTTTTCATACTTCCTCCCCAAAAATCAATCATCTTCACAGTTGCAGGTTTCAAACTCTGTAACAGGGGAATATTACAGACACTCAAAGGCCCACATGCTGCAAAGAGGGATTATTCTAGGCAGATATATGTGTCCACATGGAATCTGCCTCATTTAGATGGTATTGCATGTGGCTCTTTTTCCAAAAGTCCTGTGGTGCACATCAAGTGATCTAGGGCCAATGACTTCAGCACTCACATGAGGATTACTCATCTAATTAGGGGGTTTGCAGGCTCTGCCCCTGCGTTTCTGTGCACTGTTAATGTCATCGTACTGACTTCTAGAACATTTGTCATTTAGCGACTGGCTCTAGGGTTTGTTTTTCTTTGTATTTTCCCCGGTAGATTTGACCCCACAAGGTAGCAGCGGCGTTAATTGCATGAACGAAGCTGTTCTGTGCACAAACGCAGTTAAGTTTAGAGCGTAAATTTTGTAGAGAGGGAAGAACCAGACCCTTCACAGCACTGTTTAGCCAAGGAGGCAGAGGGGAGGGCTGCCTTGTTTCCCGGTCAGCCGTGTCATCACCAGCTTTCCCCGCATCACTGACCCCTTCCACGCCCCGGCCCTTCCCGTCCCGTCCCCCCTTGTACCGCGCCGCCACGGCAGGACGCCCCCCACCCCCTCGTAACGCCGCTCAAGCCGCTGCGGCAGCCAAGAGCCCCCCAGATGTGCGGCCCCCCCCAACAGCTGCCCGGGCTCGTCTGATGCAACCACAACATCACCACGTGGCCACACACAGCTGTTTCTCGCCGTCAGCCAATAGCAGCCGGCACCGCTAACTTCGGAGGCGGGGCCGTCCCGCCCGCCCCTCGCGGATAGGTCGATCCGCCAATCCATTAGCGGGTTGGGAGGACCCTCCGGCGGGGAGCGGACCAATGGAGGGCGGCACCGCCCCTGGACGCCGCCAGCGCCGCGGAGCGGGCCGGGGCCGGCGCGGGGGAGGCGCCGCCGCCGCGGGGGCCGGAGCGGGCCGAGCCGCCGCGCCCGCTCCATGGAGGCCGCGGCCGAGGCCCCGGGGGGGCCCGCGGCGCTCAGCTGCTTCTCCTACAACCAGGACTGCACGTAAGCGGGGCGGGCGCCGCGGGGCGGGGGGCGACGGCAGCGCGGCGGCCGGGCGGGGCTGGTCCCACAGCCCCCACGGGGCATGACAGCTCGGAGCGGGGCTGGCCCTACAGGGACGACCCCCCACACGGGTCCGGCTCCGTGGGGCTCTGGGCGAGGCTCTTCTCCCCAGGGCCCAAAGGGGGCTGGCCCTGTGGGATCCCCCGGCCCCACAAGGCCCAGCCCCCCTCTTTGGGGGTCCCTGGCTCTCGACAGACATCCTCAAGTGCCCCAGGTTCGGTCTCTGGGAGTCCAAGGGAGGCAGCAAATTCAGAGGAATCACTTTTTTTTTTTTTTTTAACCTCCCCAGCAGTTTGGGAACTATTTTTGGGTGGTCAGAGAAGCAACTTTCTCTCAGAGCTTTGTCTCCCGACAGCCCCTCCATGCCAACGTCTGGCTGGCCCATGGTGTGGCCACTTTGTAGGTGGCAAAGTCGCCCAGGGCTCCACACCRAGAGCCCTGCACAGGCTCTTGGTGAGCAGCCTGTGCTAAAGTACCACCCCCCCACCACCTCGAGACAACAGAGGGTTTCCTTGGAGCCTCTCACCCTTACACAGTTGCTAACCTGTGGTTTACCTGCTTCAAAGCCAATCATTTAAGAACCATTATCCAAGTGGGACAACAAACATCCTGAAGCAGTGAGCTGCACACAGTGTCTGGCAACCATAGCCCAGAGCCAAGATCAGCCCAGATCATGGGGTACAAGATAAGAATCACRGATACCAGTCTCACACCTGGAAATATTATTGCCTTTGCAGCACTGCTTTGCAGTTACTGTGTCTAAACAGAGCGTGCTTTGATGGGTGGCAATGCACTGCTGACGTGAACCTGCTGGCCACCACCAACAGCACAAACAGCATGTGTTGGTATTCTGGGCCAGCTGCTGATTTAAGACCTAGATGTTGCTGTTTACTGTATCTGGAACTGAGCAGAGCCAGCGCTTGGCATGACTGTGCCTTGCACTACATGCCTGCACCCACTGCCATTAGCAGTGAGAGCAAAGCTTCCACAGCCCTCACAAGTCAGTGTAGGTGAATCAGCTCCTTGCTTAGGAAACAGCTCCCTTTTATGTCCCAAAGGTCCCGTCTGCAGCCTCGAAGGTAGAGATATGCCTGTTTGTTCCTCCAGCAGCCACAGGACCATATGAGTGGATAATAGTTTGCTGTCTCACAGGGATACTGTGAGCCTACTTCTGTAGGCTGCAATAGCCTCAGATGGAAAGCAGGATTCTGGGGTTTGTTACCTTGTATGCTTTAGGTTGAGAGTGGAAACTGAGGTTGCACCTTCACAAATCACTGTACCAGGAACTACCCGTTTCCCCTATGTGCAGGGACTCTTGCTATCACCTGGAGGCCACAAGATCTAAACTAGCAAGCTTTTGTCTTGTCTTTGCAGCTCCCTGGCAATTGGAACCACAACTGGATACAGGCTTTTCTCCTTAAGTTCTGTGGAGCAACTAGACCAGGTCCATGAAAGCAGTAAGTCTCCTGTTTCGCTGTGGTGGAATATTGGCTGACAGACTTACCTGTATTACTGCACTTCAGTCTGTCTTGAGGGGGTGATTCTGCTCACTGCTGTTGCAGAGATGGCATCTGTTTCTGCTGTATCCATATCAGGAGAGGAGCAGCTCTGGCTATTGCCCTGYGCACAGCAGCCTTTAGAGTGAGCTACAGCCTTGGAGAAACTTCTGAACAGTCAGCAGTACTTTAACAAAGTTGAAAGACTCCCACAAGTTTAAAGTCCAGCTTCTTTTTCACTGCTGTCAGTCTGACAGCAGCAGTTTGTCCTGCAAACCGGCATTCAGAGGTAGTTAGTTTACCACTAGCATGTTTCAGATACATGGACAGGAGACTGCAGACTCCCAGCACAGATGCTGGATAGCTCACAGGCTTTTAGTCCAATGTGGTATTTACAAGCAAGATGATTTTAACAGGTTTCCCATGTAAGAAAGTCATTCACAGCAGGCTTTCAGCTGTTAGCCATGCTCAGAGCAGCATGCAATGCACTTAACAGCCCAAAACAAGTCAGACCTCACAGAGCATGTACTCTAGGCTGGTTCAGGCCATGGCCAGAAGTGTTTCAGCTGAGATGCACTAAAGATACACCTCACAGCTGGGATATGCTAGCCTCTCTCCACTGGCTATAGAGGGAGCCTGAGCAACCAGACATAGCTGCATCATCTGGAACAAAGTCCAGGCTCCTTTTTTCTTTACAGGGTAACTTAGCTGCTATACAGCAACAAGCCATAGACTTATTTTAAAAGTATTTAGAGTTTGGATTGCCCCCAGAGTCAGACCAAGGGCCAGAGAAAAACAGATGCCTGCTGATGACACACTCAAGGTGATGGGCTGAGACAAGCAGTCTCACATCATGGCTGTGGAGCAGTCTCTGTACCTCCAACACAGCACAGCCCAAGCACTGAGCACCATTCAGRGCTACCTACACTAGAAGTCATAGTCCCTGATGATTTAGGTACAGGTCCACTAGGACCATTATAACAGTGCCTTCTCAACACAACAGGAGTCACTCCAAACATGGTCTTTGCAAGACATACTACACCACTGTTCACCACAGCCATGCTAGAGCTCTCTAGAGACCACAGGGAGGGATTAAACACGTCAGCCTTCCCTAAGAAGGCTGGGAGAAATCAGACACCATGCAGAATAAACAGCAAGTTACACACAGCTTGCTCCTTACCTCAGTAAGCCCCCAGCTTGCTCACTCCCTCCAAGAAAGCCCCTGACCAAGTTGGGTGAGCTCCTCCTTTTTATATCCCCTTCCCAAGGATTAACTACAGCTGGAAGGCCCAAGGATTAGCTTCAGCTGGAGGGCCCTGCCCAGGAGAGGCACAACAGCACTGCCAAAAGGGGCTGGCTTAAATTCTGCCTTCAGGGAAAGGTTCATTAACCCCTTCCTGCTCTGTCCTAAATGCTTTGTGCCAGGTATGAGAAATTTTTAACAAAAGCAGATGTTGAACACCTTAGCACTGACCGTTCCAACCCGATTCCCTCTTGAGTCTTACTTGTTGCTGCAATCAAACCAACCATAAGCCAAGCTAAAGACTCTGTCTTGCTTTCCATCTGTGCCCAGATGAAATCCCAGATGTTTACATCGTGGAGCGTCTGTTCTCCAGCAGTCTTGTGGTTGTGGTCAGTCATGCCAAGCCACAGCAAATGAATGTCTACCACTTCAAGAAAGGGACAGAGATCTGCAACTATAGCTATTCCAGTAACATACTGTCCATCCGGCTGAATCGTCAGGTAAGAGGCTGGGGAAAGGGGTTAGCCAGAGTCATCCCACTCTGGCTCTTTGCTGGTGTTGACTTTCCAGCTGGGACCCCGCTGCCTAGCAGAACAGCGGCAGCCCAGGGAGGTTTGCACAGGGACTGTGAAGAGGGCCTGGAGGGGTAGGTACCTGTCCTCTCCTACCAGCTTGACTTCAGGCTTGGTGACCTCTGACAGAGGAGCAGGATGGCTGTGGATATCATCAGCCACAACTGTTTGCTTCAGTAAAATGAAGCTAAGTCCTTGTTTTCATAGCAGTTACACAAAGGCTTTTTGTTGTCTGCGTTCTTGCCTATTCAGCACGCAGCTCTGCCAAAAAAACACCTTTTCATCTTCCTCCCTCCCTTGGATTCCACATCCTGACTTCAGGCCCACCTCTGCCATCTTGGCTGCAAATGAGACCTTCAAAGTTGGTAACAAAACCCAGGAGTAACTTGAACTCCATGGATGAGGTGAAAGGATGCTTCTCAAGTGCTGCTAGCAGCCTTGTTTTGCTTTTAAAGGTATAGAAAACATCCAGGCCACTTAGAAGAAGGCTTTTCGAGTGTTATTCTTTGAACTGACACAGGCTCATGCAGCCCTGAGCCCTTTTGGAGGATTTTAAGTCATCTTTTCTTTTTGTCCATAATTATTTTCAAAGTATATGCCATAAGAAGCAGAGGACATTTTACAATGAAGAAATAAGCAGTCTGTGTAATTGTATATAATCAGCCTCTCCTCAGTTAGCAACAGTGAGTCCTGCAGTAAGGCTCTCCCATAAGGAAACTCTGGGCTGAGTTTCCAGTAAAGCTGTGTTTGACCAGAAGTTCCTGTACTGCAATTAAATCTGTCCTAAATTGATTTTTTTCACTTAAACTTACAATGGAGCTGGCAAAATAAGGACTTCCTTTGAATTGCAGATAGCTGTATATGTATAAAAATAAACTGGGAGGTTCTGCTTAGCAGCTCTAGGAGATTAGTGTGGGAATAGAATAAGTTCAGGCTTTTCCCCATGTGCTGCTCTGGAGATTGCCTGAAGATGATGCATAGGCCCAACCTTGCATCCACGTTCCTTAGCTGCTTTATGAGCTCGGATTCAAACCCTGGGCTGAGCTCATCCTCGAGCTGTAACACAGACACACCTGGAGAGGTTTGAAGATGCCACAGATACTTGGGTGGATAGAAGAGGAATCACTGTTTCAATCTACGTTCAAGATTTAAACTGGTGGCAGTCAGGTTCTGCATGTGCTGTGACATTTGAACCCCTTGCTTGGGCTTCTATATGAAAGCTATACTTCATTAAAAGTCCATAGAAGGCCAAATCCCCTACAAGGCATTAACAGAGGAAAATGGTGGCAAATAAAACAGGAACAGGTCTCAAACAAATGGTGCGTGTTTCGATTTGATCTCTCTGTGAGAAAGTCCTCGTTGTGCAGACGAGCGAGTCCCTCAGTTGTTGTTGATCCATGAGGATTCTTTGTTCCAAGCTCCTTTATAACTCTCAAATGTATTAAGGTAGATCGTGATTTGTCTTAAAGTGGGGAATAAGGCTGTGCTGTGGGACCGGTGAGAAGCTCTCCCGCAACCTCCCTGGGTTTTCATTCACTGCTGAAACCCTGCTGAGCTCTTTGGAGAGGTTTGATACTTTTCCCTGGCTGTGTCCATACCCAGCACATTTAAGTCCTCAACATACAACTCAGTTATCTAACCTGGTTGTGTCAAACTGAAGAACTAAAGAAAAATACTGGCGAGCAGTCACATTTTGTACAAGACGCAGTGCCTTGAACCCTGTGTAGCAATCACAGCACCAGGCACCTTCTCTGAGGCTCCGTCTGTGTGCACAGTGAGGATAAAACCTGTTTCTCATCTCAGCAGGGTTTGCTCTGACATTAGTATGGGCTACAGGGCTGCACGGAGGGCAGGAGGCAGAGAACCAGCCCTTTCCAACTCCTGGTGAGCTTGTCCAGGCCTCCTTCGCCTGTTCACCTCCCACCCCCATCACTTTCCTGGATTTTGTCCCTGTCGGTGCCAGCATCTCTTGCTGCAGCTCTGGCTGTTGCTTTGCCGTCATCTGGAAACCTCCCTTCACCTGTACATCAATAGCAGTGCGTTTTGCAGTTCTGGGAAAGCATATGGTGGCTTTGCCGAAATCAGCTGTATAAATATTACTCTGACAGTCTCTGCTAACAAGTTGATGGCTGTTACTGTAGAAAAGGCAAAGTCTTCCTGGAAATGCAAAATGGCTCTGACACAGCCCCAGATGCTGTGGTTAGCAGGAATAGAAGTGGGAAAGAGTTTGATCCGAGAGTAATGGTGGAGCAAGACAAAGATTTTCTAATGTGGGTGTTTCAAGTTAGTGACTAAGCTCCACATTTAGATACTAAATAAGTGGCCTCATTTCTAAAGAGGTGGAGGCTTCCTGTGCGTGGATTCGGGTGCTCCAACTTCAGGAGCCTGGATGGAGTCTGGCCTTACATTTTTATTGGGAGGTTTTCAGCGCTTCTGGACACTTGGCGCTAACGTAGGTGGAGCTGTGCGCTCACTGGGCTTAGAAAGCACAACCCCTCAGCCAGATCCAAAGCCTGGTCCCAAAAAAGCCTCTATGCAAAATGCCTCCGTGGTAGCACGTAGAGATCTGGACCAAGCTGAGACACAAAGCTGAGTGGTCATGGAGATGGTGACCTGGTGCTAAGGTTATAACATTAGGCTTCCTTTTTCCTTTCTGCCTTTCCTCCCCATCGCTTGGCAGCTCCTCTCTTAGCAGCTGCCTCTTGGCTGGGTGGGTGGGTGTTCCTGACGAGTTCAGTAGGAGAGGTTTTAACACATTAACTTGGAAATACCCTACCCATCTGCCAAGATGGTGTAAATACTCAGTGTGAACCACTAACCACTGTGACTGTCCCTGAACAAATGTTTCCTGGCCCAGTTTTTATGTAATTCTGCTGCACAACTCAGGGCACATAAAGCAGAGTCTTGCCTGCTGATGCCGAATGGGAAAAGAAACATTAATTTGCTGAACAGATGCATTAGGTTTGGCAGCAGTGGGAGGCCCATCACCTAAATGTTCACTCCCAAATCAGGAAAAAGTCAGGGCAAGGGGCACGTAGTCCCATCTGTAGGCATACTGGCAAGCAGGATCGGCAGCCTCTCTGCTGACTGGTCTTTATGATCAAAAAGTAATTTGCTATGAAAAGAACTGCAAAGAGAAGTTGGGGTAGGAAAGGATGGCTGTCAAGGCCCCGTGGCTAGGGTATAACCCTGATGTGTCTTCCTGTTCCTGAGGTCTGGGGATGTGGAAGATCAGCTCTTAGAGTAGCAGAGAAGAAGTCATGATGGTTTATGTGCTTTCCAAAGCAAGACCAGATGCAGGCAGCTCTCAAAAGCAGAGTCATAMAAAATCAAAGGTTGTCCAGTGAGAGGGGATGGAGAAGCAGAAGAGATCATGTTTCTGTTACATTTCAGTGTGTGAGAAATTCCTGTTGAGTTTTTCTGACAGTGAAGATTTGGGTTTGTGAACTGTGGGAGCAGCAGACAGAGGCACCGTGCCCATGCTGTTGAGGTTCTGTGCATGTCCCTTGTGTCCTTGCAGAGGCTGGTTGTTTGCCTGGAGGAGTCAATTTACATCCACAACATTAAGGACATGAAGCTTTTGAAGACTATTCTGGATATGCCTCCAAATACAACAGGTAAGCATGGGAGAGCTGTGTGAAAGGGAGAGATCAGCTCTGCAGGAGCTTTGTAGAGCCATAACACTCGTGTTAGAATTTAAACCAGCCTGTGGTTTGTGTATGCTAATTCAGCATTGGGGAGCCAGAAACGCATGGAGGCAGTCAGTCGGGCTTGGGAGAGCAGAAACCCTGCTCTGTCCTGAGCAAAACCCTGCTCTGTCCTGAGAAAATGCATCAAAGGAGAGCAGAAATGGTCAGCATGGTTTGACTTCACCTCCCAGGTTCGATCCCTTCCTGTCCTCGCACAGGCTGTCCGTGCAGCTCACAGCTTCCCGCAGTGTGCCTTTATTCTCTTTCACAAGCAGAAAGCTGTAAGGCAGGCCAGGACCACAAGTTTCCCTCCACATATAGGACAACTTGAAAATCTCCCTCCGGGGCTCCCTGCCCTTCCTTCACCGTGCCCTGCATCAGAGAGTCCTGCGGYGTTTTTGCTTTCCGGACAAAGGAGCCCTGCTTCCCCGCGCTGCCGGCGTGAGTCAGCTCAGCAGCGTCACACTGTGCTGCAGAGCTCGGCACTCCCTGCAGACCTGCGGTTAACCCAGGTTCTCTCTCAGCCATGGACATGCACTGCTCCGCTAAGGTAGAAAGCTCCTGTGATTACTTACGGGCTTGGGGTCAGCTCCCAAAGTGATTAGCGCTGTGAAGATCACCCGAGGCAGAAAACACAGCCAGGCACAGTGCTAATTCCCTGCCAGGGAGTTCCCAGGAGCCCAGGCTGCTACCTGACATTATTCCATATACGCTGCAAACCCAAGGGGCAGGGCAGGTGGCTGCAGAACAGATCCTCTCTGTGCAGTGTAGGGTGAATCCAGCTTTCCTGCTCATGAGAGAGGAGCTATTTTTAGCCGCGGATAGGGAAACTTGGCYGAGCGCCTGTGGCAGCGCTGCCGTGCGTTGCTGTGATATCCCGGTCGGTCGCAGGCTGCAGCGTCGTTTCACGGGTGGTTGATCGGGAAGTTGCTGATGTGCTCATGCCTGGCTTCTGGGCTTTCAAGGGATGCTCTTCTGGCGGCTCCCCTGACCTACTTCAGGTCTCAACAGATGGCCTCTCCATGTGGATTAAACATACTAAATACTGCAAATATAATTAAAGTTTAAAACCTTCCCAAGAAAGCCCAGCAGCAGCAGGAAGGGCAGGGATACCCAGGCCTGAAGCTGTTCTGCAGTGGGGCTGAATGATCAGATCATGGTTTAAGAGCAACAGCAATCAGTGCTCACCGGGACAGGACTAGGCTGCTGCAGATCACAGGACTTCATAGGGGCTTCATTTTTTAAAACCCTTTTACCACAGCAGCTGTCGTTGAAATGAGCTGAGTGACAAGCACTGTGCCACGCGTGCTCCCTTTGTCCCTGGACCATCTGCTTTGGTCCCAAGCCTGACCTCAAGGACAACGTGTCCAGGAGGCCGAGGCAGTCCAGCCTTACCGCTCTTTGGACAACCCTTTTTGGAGCGGGGATCTGTGGTGAGGGGGTRTAGGATCACACAGCAAGCATGCCACCCCCCAGCTAAAGCGTGCACCGTGGGCACGGTAACACCAGCACGGTGAGGACCGGGATTTGCTGCACACCCACCGGCCAGTTGCAGTGAGATCTCTGGCTGTTCCTGGCCAGGACCTGGCTCATGGTCCAGCCTCCTCCACGCAGGAGAGAAAAATGCCCACGGTGGGTGAGCCTGTTGTTTTTCATGTGTGCTCAAACATGTTGTTTTTCATGTGGCTCACGTCAGGAGCAGGATTTGCACTGAGGAGGTTGCAGTGCTCATGCTGACGTGCGTGCCATGGGAGCCCATCCTGGGGACGACTGCAGCTTTGGAAACCACCTCACATGGCTCCCCCCAATCCCCAGATCTGCCTGGACTTGCGGGCTTGGGGGCAAGGCCAGGCTTCTCGGATGCAGTAGCTTTTTTCCATGCTGCTCGAGGAAGCCACCTGCGATGTGGCATTCCCAGAGGTGCCATCCTGAGCAGTACCAGCCTGCCTCCTCCCTCCTGAGCCTGCCACTGCATGCACCCACCCTCGTCAGGGCTGTGGGGCTGCCAAGAGCAGAGGAGCATCTTCAAAGGCTGCCCGTGTCCCTTGCGATCCCTGTTCTTTGTACGTCCCTGAGGTCAGCCCAGTACACTCGCATCTGTGTTTTCCCCTGGCCTGGTTTCCCGTCCGCCTCTCCCAGCCAGGCGCGGAGCAGAGGGAGCGGGTGACTCACACCAGCCGCTCAGAGCTTGCTTTGTTTAGCTTGAGCGTTCTCTAGATCCTCCACTTAGAGAAAGGGCTGCGCTGATCCCCCCTGTGCTGCCTGGGCTGGGGGAAGACCATCCTGAAAAGACAGGATGCTCATCACGAGCAAAGTCTCTGGGCTATCTCTGCGTTCCTCCTATCCCTCCCTCTTTGGGTGCCTTTTAATTGCCTGCACTTTGCTGCTGCTGCACCTCTTCTCCCCAGTGCGTGCCATCCCTTGCATGATGTAAATGCCTCTGATTGATAGGGAGTGGATCCCTGGGGCCCCTGGCCGATCCTGCAGCTCCTGGCTCCGCTGCGGTCTCTTTGTTTAGTTATAAACAATGACCTAAAACGAGAGCTTCAGCCGATCCTTCCCCACTGCTGGGCCTGGGCCAGGGCCGTGTCCTGACACGACGGGTTGCACGGCATGTGTGCACGCATCCGTGCGTATACGCGCACGTGTGCGTCCTGTTTGGGGAGTACGGCAGCATCCCAGGCAGCCTTTAACCCCGCGGCTTCCTCCGCACGTGGGACTAGGTGGGACCCCCCCAGCGGGAGCCAGGAAGCTCAGGTCATGCTGAAGCCTTGAGTCGGATTTGGGAGGACTGTGAGCACGCAGACGTGGTGCAGGAAGCAAGTGAGACCTGTTTCTGTGTGTGACAGGATTCACTGGGATGGGTCCTCAGCCAGCGGCAGAAATGAGAGGCAGGAAGAGATGCTCTTTTCCGAGGTCACCTGGGGGACAGGCGGATGGACGTACCCACACACACGTCCATCCGTCCCTGTCTCATCCTGTAATTCCTGCTCACTTTGAAAGGGGTGTTTGGGAACCTTTATGCTCATGTTGGCATAGAAACAGATGGCTGTTACGGGGAAGAATTCTCCCTGTCGTTAAAATTTAGCTAGGTTCAAGTTCCTTGTCAGCCGGAAACTCCCTGCACAACTGTGACATTTGCTTTATCTTTTTCTGCTTCCCTTTTCCGTTCAGAGAAAAAGGAAACGGCACTGCCCAGCCCCACAGCCGCTGCCTTGCCGTGCCAGCCTCCATGTGCCAGGCTTCATACCGGGGCTGTGTCCACCCTGCGCTGCTCATCTGAGCTTCTGACCTGGCACCTACACCCTGTGCACAGCTGGAGGTGCCCAGATGTGCCCGGACAGGAGTCCTGTTAGCCCTGAGACCAAGATGTCCCTTGCTGTGTTTCATGCACTTATTCTTGCCTTCTCAAAGGAGATGATTAAGGGGGAGAAGCCAAGAGTGTGCCCAAAAGCAGGACCCGGGCTCCTTCTGAGCAGGGTTTTGGGGAGGACAGTGGCTGGGAGAAGGGAGCCGTACTGTCCCATACCAGCAGGTGTCCCCACGGCCGAGGCATTGCCAGCGCGCAGCCCGCGTGCGCCCGGTACCAGACACTGCCCCAAAATGAGACAGAGCCTGAACCCCCTGCGGTGTCCATGGCCGTGTTTCTGCTTTGTGTTCTCCACCAGCAAACAACCTCAGCTGCATCCTTCTCGCCTTGCCAGGTCTGTGTGCTCTCTCGATCAACCACGCCAACTCCTACTTGGCTTATCCCGGCAGTGCGACCAGCGGAGAGATCGCGCTTTACGACGGAAATACTTTGGTAAGTGCGAAGCTTGCCCATTTGGATACCGGCAGGGACTGAAAACAAACAGAACAACAGCAAAGCCAACAGGGCCTTTGGGAAGGATGAATAAATACACTCCACCGAGCTAGACTGCAAGGGAATTGCCCGGGGCAGGCACATTCCCCATCCCCCTTGCTTGGACGCCATGCAAAGCAGACAGCCTCTTTGAGATCAGGACATCCATCTCCCAGTATGGGATATTAAGGGAAAYGTGACCCATTTCCCTGCAGCCAGAGGGCCGCTGCCAGGCTGACACAGGGGTTCCTATAGGGGGTTCCTATAGGGGCTTCAGCAGCGTATCCCATGGGATTGATGTGACCAGGGTGGCTCAGGGAGGGTTGGAGCAGCTCCAGGCACAGCGCAGGACCTGGAGCAGCTGCTTTGCCACGCCACGGGCTGGAAGGGATGCTGGACCCGAAGTCACCGAGAGGGTGAGGTGTCCAAAGCCCCCCTCAGGAAATCTGTCCCTGGCTGGAAGCAGGGTCATGATTATCTGCTGTTTATGCCAGGCCTTTGGATTACATAAGGCTGTCGCTCTGTACGTGCAGCGGGAGCTAAGGATCTGCAGCAGGGGAGGAGCAGAGCACAAGGGGAAAACACGCTGCTGCTGTGAGAGGTACTAGCGGGGGCCTGGGCTCCCTGCAGGCATCAGGGTGGTGTCGCTGGAGCAGGATTTGCTGTACAGCCGAGCAAATTGCAGGGAGGCCAGCTCTGTCTCTGCACAAAGAAATGCCAGGCTTCAGAGACGGTGCAGTCGCGATCCCGCAGCCTGGAGAGGTGGGGAGCTGGGGACCTCTGCCCCTGAAATGAGCTTTCTGTAATCACAGTGGCCGTAGTAGGTGGGGAGTGAGCTCAAGGCAGGGCAAAGATAAGAAATGCTGAGGATGTTGAAGGGATACCCTAAGTGCAATACGATCCCGTGAATCCATATCGGCAGGCCTGGATAGGGTGTGAGGCAGGGAATGCCCTGCCCTTACGCAGTCCGAGGAGCAACGTGTCTCTGCACTCACATTACCTTCTGCCCTACAGAAAACAGCCTGCACGATTCCTGCCCATGACGGGCCTCTGGCTGCTCTCGCCTTCAACTCCACTGGCTCGAAGCTGGCAAGTGCTTCCGAAAAAGTGAGTGAGCGCTGCTGCGAGCACCCTCCCTGCTGCCTGTGCTCTCTGCCCATGGCTGGCACGGGAGTCCCAGCCAGCTTGGCTGCCTGGAGCATGGAGAGCAGGACCTCTGAGCTGCCCGTCCTTAAACACAGCCAACAGAGGAAGGGCACTAAAAGGACTCTAAGAGGCCAGTGTATCGGGTTTGGATTGACCCCGGCTGGCAAACAGGGGGGGCCTTTGCACATCCAGAGTTTCCTGGGTGTGTCAGAGAAAGGGCTCGCGCTCTTTGCCCTGCTCCTGCATAATCTTTGCATTTGCATTTTTTGCAGGGCACAGTCATTCGTGTATTTTCCATTCCTGGTGGGCAAAAGCTCTATGAATTCCGGCGAGGGATGAAAAGGTCAGTTCATTCTTCTGTCAGTGACAAGTACACAGAGGGCTCCCGGAGCAGAAATGTAAACACAGGGACAGGGCAACGTCAGATCCTGGTGGCTTTGGCATCTTTTGCAGAAAGAAAACAAGAGTGAGCATATCAGATAGAAATGTCATTGTGCCAGACAGCCACGCTGCACCCAGCTGCCTCCGGCAAGTTTAGTGATTCAATTCAATGTGTCGCAGAACAGGGCAATTGCAGAGAACAGAGGTAGATTCTGTCCATTTATTCTGTCCTTTCATGTTTCTTACTTGAAATAATGAAGTCCCCAAAGTTATCAGCCCAACTCTTGCCCTCTCAAAGGAGGTGTTTTGAAGCTACTAAGTCATTTGTGCAGAGCCCAAGTGTCGATGGCAGGGATGGGCTGTTGCTGCCCATCTGCAGGCTCCCTCAAATGTTTCCAGTAGATCTTTTCCTGACTTTTCCCTCTTCCCCATCCCTGACCTGCCTGTGATTTTACACCCACCTCTGCAAGGACAAAAACTGCCGTGACTGAGACACCCCAGCCCTGCTGAGCCTGCGCAGGAGGAGATGCCACACGTATCTGGCTACCTAGCACTTTGGATATCCTCCCTGGCTTTTGCAGTACAAGAAGCTTTAGCTGCTGTAGCGAGGCCGGCACAGATGTTCACTCCACAGACAGCTCTGTGAGCAAGGACGTTTCCACCTCTGGCTGTTTGTCACTACCTCGAGGCTACCCCCAGCTCTGCTGAGCAAAGGGATTAGGGAAATGCTAGTCAGCCCACAGGCTCAGCAGCAGCCAGGCAGGGTGCTCCTCACCACGTATGGGTCTCCTTCCTCCCCATCCTCTTCTCTGTGAGCAAAACTGAGCAGTTCCCCTTGAACGGTATGCCACGAAGTGACCACTCCTGTCTTTGCTTGGCCCTAGGTATGTGAACATCAGCTCTCTGGTATTCAGCATGGATTCCCAGTTCCTCTGCGCTTCCAGCAACACGGAGACCGTGCACATCTTTAAACTGGAGCATCTCACTGACAGGTGAGGGGGTTAGCCTGGGTTAACCTGCCTGCCCCAGGGGTGTCTCTGCTTCAGACGTCTGCCAATATGCAGCTGGCCTCCATTTCCTCACCACGTACCTTCCATGAGCAATACCAGCTGCAAACCATCTCTTTGGCTTTGTGTCCTGTGGGATTCACTCCTTGGAAAAGCTACACACTGCATCCCTGCTGTCAGCCTCTCCAGGCCTGCTCTGGGTTGATTAGCTGCCACTGTCCCCTGCCTCCTTCCCGTGTATCCAGCTAGGCTGGTGCACAATGTGTGCAGGTGCTCCAAAGAAGGCCTTTGCGTATCTGAGATCAGGATCATTTTGGCTGTTCCTGATCTCTTTTGTCACTGCTGATTGATTGCGGTAGTCCCACTGATGCTGCTTTGTGACCCCTCAGCCGGCCAGAAGAGCCTCCAACCTGGAGCGGTTACATGGGAAAGATGTTCCAGGCTGCTACCAACTACCTCCCTGCTCAGGTATCAGGCATGATGAACCAGGATCGAGCCTTTGCCACTGTCCGCCTGAACATCTCCGGACAAAGGAACATCTGCGCCCTCTCCACGTACGTATTGACATCTGCGTCCCCTCTGCCACGCCAGCCTGTGAGCAGACACAACTATCTCTGCAGAACACCACCACCGTGGCCCCTTATCTTGCACCCGTGCCTGCAGAGCATGCAACATGGGTGCATGCTGTATCTGTGTGCGAGTGCAGATGTGTTTGGACTCATGATGCTTTTCTCATTAGGATTCAGAAGCTGCCTCGACTGTTGGTGACTACATCAGATGGACATCTCTATATCTATAACTTGGACCCGCAAGATGGAGGGGAGTGTGTCTTAATTAAGAAACACAGGTAACTATACCTCCAGTCATACCTGATACAGAGGCTGATCTTTTAAAAAATTAAGGGAAATTTCACCTGAAAGCACAAAATGGAGCTGTAGGAGCAAGAACGTTAGAACTGACTTTGTGATTTTAGCTGCCTGATCCGACAGAYGTGGGTGGGAACCACGTCAGCAGGCAGGGACGTGGGGCTTCTTGCGGAAGAAACCAGAGACATCTCGGATCCCTAGGCAGTTGCGGGACATCTCAGCTTAGACAGCAGAGGTGGGGCAGGCTGTGCTTTAGGAGATGCCTCCAGCAGCAGAACGCTGACCACCATGATGGAAGGAGAGCAGAGCACCTTCTCCAGGCGTGAGTGGGTGCTGGAGAGCTGACTTTGGGGGTAGGATGGTGTGGAGCAACGCTGGGAGCTTCTGCAAACAAAAACCCACACAGATGCACGCCTGCAGGCATGCAGTGCCAAAGCAGAGTCTTCCGTGCTGCTGTTCAGTTTGTATGCAAATTTGATTAAGCACGTAACCCCCCCCCCACATCTGGGCTACTTGGCTCCAGATGTGAAGCCTTTGGGGTGGGGTGCAATGTAATATGTGCTCTAAGCCGGGAGGTGGCTGGCAGCCAGGAAAATGCCAGCAGTTTTTTGAAAAGCCACAAAACAACGGCACTTCAAAGCTGCGCTGTCCAGCGTGCTCCGGCCGCCCCGCCGCCTTCAGACACYGCTGACGCCCGCCTGCTCCCGTCCCGAAGCGGCTGACCGGAGCTGGCAGGCCAGCTTTGTATGTGGGTTCCTCTTAGCATCAGAGGACCGAAAAGGGCCCTTGGGTCATGAGTTACGTTACATCATACTATATCTCTGCTCAAACTCTGTCCCAAACTAGCCAGCTCTGCTTTTCCCATCTAGTCCGCTCCTGTTGGAAGCCCTTTGGAGCCCCCTCTGTGATTAGAAACACTGTTTGCCTTTGTAACCTAAAGCTTTTGTGGTCAGTCTGTTCCCTTCTATTCTTGTGCCAGCATTGTCCTCTAGCCGAAGTAGTGCTTTCCCTATCTTCTGCTTCCCCCCCCTGCTTTACTTGTAGAGCACAATGCTCTCCTCCTCTGCAGCGCTGCGAGGGCTGCAGGCAGTGCCTATATGCAGTGATGCGGATGGGTGATGTGCTTCAAGGAGATGTGGATGCATGTGCTTGTCTTAGCCGGTGCTGGGGGAGGAATGGTTGGGATCAGAACTAACTCTTCTTCCCTCTCTTGCTCCTGTACAATTAGTCTGCTTGGCTCAGGAAAGATGGAGGAGAACAAAGAAAATGACCTTCGGCCTCCATTACCTCAATCTTACGCAGCAACTGTAGCCAGACAAAGTACAGTGCCTTCAACTTCGACCATGCCAGGTAAGCATCGCATCTGCCCTTCCTCAGGCAGAAGCAAGAAAGTCACCTGGGGCAAAGTGGAAAGTCTCCCAACTTCCAAGGGTTCAAGCAGAAACACCACTTGTGCAAAGCAGACTGGGGCAGCAGGACTCTCTGGAGCTCACCTGGTTCATCCCTCGCCCCCAAAACAGGCCAGGCATTTTCTGCTCTGCTTCCTGGGACCCCTTGCCAGTGCTTCTCCTCCTTGTGCCGAGCTGCACCACAAACGGGCTCACCAGCAGAGCAGCAACAACATCCGAGCTGCAGAGTTTGTCAGACAGCAGCTGCTGCCAGGCTGGTTTCCAGGAGTTGAAACTGTGGGTGTGGAAGTCAGATCTCACTATTTTTGTGGCAAGATCACAGATTCTCCTGAACCTGTTACACCTCACCCTAACGAAGCTAGCACTAAATTGTTGCAGGAGAAGACTGTGTGACTATCTCATTATATTCCCGAGTCTAAAGGTCCACATACAGATTTGGATCTTATTCTGAAATTGGTGCTTACATTCATGGTGGGAGGAGGAAAGCTTCTGCCACAGGAGCTAGCCATGTAGTCCCTACCCTAGTCTGTAGTGTCAGTGGAGATACCTTTCTCTTCCGCAGCCCCCCAGAGTTCTGCCAAAAAGCCAGAGAAAGCAGCTCTGTGCTCAAAAGGTGATAAAATAGTGTCTCTGCTGTTTGTTTCCAGCCTCTTTCCATTCATTTATCCGTAGTGTTTTGTATTTTTGCTTGCACAGGTTATTCGGAGGATGGTGGTGCCCTGCGAGGAGAGGTTATCCCAGAGCATGAGTTTGCAACTGGACCAGTGTGTCTTGATGACGAGAATGAGTTTCCTCCTGTGAGCATTCGGGACCCCTAAAACTGCAATTCAGTCCTCATGCTAAGAAGAAAGTATTAACCTCTTACAGAAGAGATACTGTTGCCCCCACTTTGTCCCAGCTCACTGTGAAGCCTAAAATAACTAATTAAGTTATAGGGACAGTGCCAGGAAAAGTACACCCCCACTAAATGGCAGCTAGGGATGGGGCAAAGATGATCAAACCTAATAATTAGAGATGGATCTGAACAAACTAGTTGAATGAAGTGCAGATGCAGAATGACGTTCAGATCCAGATCTGACCTTTGTGCCTTGCACAGATTTCTAGTATCACCAGGAATAGCTTTGATTTGAACAATACTATCATTTAGAAATAAAAACTTAATACTCCCTGTTGCATTTACAGTCAGTTGTATTAGTTTATGGAATGCAACTGGGACATACCTGAACCTCACCAGTCTCTTCATTTCCAAGCTAACTGAAAAGGAAACTCCAAGTACAAAGCTGAAAGGCATAACAGAGTTTTAAACCRTTTTATGATTTTTATATGGCATTTTCTCAGTTACCGTTGGAAGAAGATACTGGCTTTTTAAAACCTAACTTAAGCCTGGCAGTGTCTCTCCGGATCCTTTTCCTATTACACACGCATTTATTATGTTAAGTATCTAACCCCTAAAGGGACAGATGTTGGTACCGTGCTGTGATCTGGTTGTAATCAGCGGTGTCTTCATAATAGTAATGCATTAATACAGCAGAATATTGTAATGGATTTCAAGTTGTAGACTTGGCAGACTTTTGAATCCCTTACTCCGTTTTTACATATCCTGCTGTTGGAGTTTTGCCTGAAAAGGAGGAAGTAAAAACTTTATCGGGATCCCAGGATTTGTTCCATATGCTGAGGCTGACCTCTGTGAGGCACGTTCCTATTACCTGATGCAAAGTGTTATTTAGATAAAAGGTGACTAGCTCATGACTCCCTTTGAAACAACACTGCCTAAATCCAACTCAAGTTGCATAAACCTTAGACCAATTCTCTTTTGTTACCTGTAACATAACCTGCTGCAAACTGAGAACAAGAGTTTTCTAGTTGTCCTACTCCATTACCCAAGAAGGATATTTAAAACGTCCCTCCTCTGGTAAAAGTTGTGTGGCCACGGAGAAGCTGGTGGCCCAGGCACCTGGAAGGAGCAGCAGGGCCAGAGAGAAATCCTTTGCTTCCTTTTGATGAACCTGCTCTTGAACATGTGGTTTGGGGACAAGCAAATGCCAGCAAGCAGGAATCACGCTGCTCCTGAATGAGCCTTCCTGCTGGGACTGTGCCATATAAAAGCAGCCCCAAACCCCTGCTGTACAACAGCAGGTGCTTTATTAAATGAACTTTGATCTGTCAAAATCCTGTGCTGTAATTAACCTGACAGAGCAACTTACATGTGTAATGTTAGGGAGGAGGTGGTGTGGGAGGGAAGGCGCTTTCCAAAAATACTCCCTGATACGGTGGCTTAGCAATTGGAGCTCTGCAGCTAGGACTTCGGTTTTGCCCCTCCGTTGCTGACGGTAATGTGTTTTGCATCTGGTCTACTGGCTAATGCGGTGCTGGCTCCCACTGCGTGAGTGCATAAGGAGAGTTGGTTGGGATGTTTTGATGCTCTGAATTTCGCTGAACTCTGCTGTTTTCTCAGCGCTGAGATGTTAGGTCTCAGTGACGCGTTCGGGGGGGGTTTCAGGCATCGGTCACTTCTGTGAGGAGAAGGAGGGAGAGAAAACCTGACCTTATCCAACAAAAATGTTTTGACAGCATTCTGCTTTGCGGAAACATGGGAAGGGTTTTGTTTGTTTTCCAGTGTGCAACAAAAAGACATTTAAAAACCTCAAAACTTGTGACAAAATGGAATATTCACCCGCAGCCCACGCCACGAGTATGGCTTTGAACTTAGACATACTTCTGGAGAAACAGCAGTGCTCAGACCCAGCAGTTCCTCTCCATTTTGAAACATCTTGCCTTCCCCTGACCTCAAGCAAGACTTCAGAGGCTCAGCTGTTAAGAGCGAGGAGAAGCAGCTTCAGTCTAACATAAAATCTGTTGCTGATTGTCGAAAACTGCCTCTTCATTAAACAGAAGGAGGGACAGATCAGAGAAGAGATGAGAAGCCCAAGGAGGGCTCATAAAAAGTGGCCTCAACAAGAGCGAATGTGGATGTTGCTACTGAATGTGCCAGGACTGCTGAAGGATCCTGCGGCAAGAGGTTAAAGAAGTTCAGTTACGTCTCTTGCTTGCGTTGATGGGGTGGATTAAGCGCTTTCAGGTCTGCTGTTGATCTTACGCAGAAAGGACTCGGGCGTTATTGAGATGGACAGCAGGCTAAAGCCTCAGGTGAGGCGAAGGTGCCGTGCTTGAGACGCGCTGGGAGGAGGCTGCGTCGCCCTTGCTCTGCGTGGTCAGAAGGCTTTGCTGGATGGGAAGAGCAAACCCAGCTCTGGCTGCAGATGGTTGCGGCGATTACGGCTGTTTTCTGGTTACTTGCCCAAGCAGCTGCCACCTTTCTGTGGGTTTATCAGTGTCGGTGAGGTTTCCAGCGGTGTCGGGAGCTGTTGGTGTGTGCTTCAGGGCAGGCAGGGCACCGCTTGGCCAGCTCCACTTTCGGGAGCTGCCGTAGTGGCTCTCCCCACCAAGGCATGGTCAGAACAGTTTTTGGGTAGTGCTGTGAGGTTTGACAAAAGAAATCCTACAGGATTCAGCAAGCAAGATGGCCTGTGTGGACCCAAGGAATGAACACCAGGGGATCCCTCTTAAAACTTCTGAGATTCAGTAGGAAAGGTGATTTCTTCCAGCAGATTGCTCAGTGCTTTTCCAGGCATACATGATCCRTCCCGCATTTGGCTGAAGCTTGTCAGCTTTGGGAGCAGAGTTGATGTGAAGGCTTTATCAGGAGAGCCATTTCATTAAGTCAGGCTAGATTGCATACAGCGGTCAGCTCTTCAAAGACAGCTTCCCCTCACTGATACACAGTCTTAAAAAAACCCTCTCTCACATCGATTTTTGGCTACCTCCAAAACTGTTTGGGCAGCCTGCCTGTGCTGCCAAAGGATGCTGCTGCCCGTGCGTGCCTGTGGCTCCTGCCTGCCGCATTCATTACAGGGTGCGTGGACTGGAATAAAAACTGCCCCGGCAGTGAGCAGCAGCCGTCAGCAGCTCCTCGCCGCAGCTCCCACTCCTGCCTGCTCCCTGGAAGGACAGGCAGGAGCACGAGCTCCAGCAGCCCGTGCGCCACGGCCGCCCTCGTCAGCACGACATCCCCACCCTGGGAGCGCTGCTGTCTGCAGGGCGGAGAAATCAGTCCCCCAGCGTGGGGTCCGCACACATCCCCACTGCTCCAAACCGTGGATCTTAATACAAGCAGCCAGGTTGCAGATGCATCTTCAGCTCCGCGGGACCGGTATTTGCCCAAGTTCCTCCTCACTGTTTGCTGGATGGTGTTTCACTCGTTCTGTTGCGTGGATATGCGACGCTAATGATTTTAAGTGATTTTTTTTTTTAACAGCTGGCTGTGAGCAGAGGAAAGGCAATAGATTTTGCTGTGGAGCTCTCCTAATAATCATGTTTCATGGGGGATGAGCAAGTTTGGCAGAACCTGACTGGCCTCTTCTTCCTCACCGCAGCTCCTGCTCCAGTAGCTCAGAGAGGCATTTTGGGCAGCTGGGGCTTGCAGGATTAAGCCCAGCTTATCAGTACATTATCTGAGGTCCCTTGGGAAACACGCAATCCAGAGCCAGTGCTTGTGCCTCAGAACTGGGCAAGTGATGGTTCTGAAGCCCATGGAGAGACAAATCCCGGGAGGAGGAGCTGGCACAGACCCTCCTGCAGCTGGGGCTGCAGGGATTGCATCCGCACCGCCGGGAGATGCAGGTCAAGTCTGGCAAGGCTGGAGCTGATAAAGGAAGACCTGTGCCTTGGCTCATGGCTAGTGTCCCTAGAGGCACCCGCCTTGGGTGCTGCAGCAGCCCCGCAGCCTCATCCAGAAGTAGGTGCACATCTTACCCCAGGGTCTCCAGCCTCGTCCCGTGGCGTGAGTAGCTGATGTGAAGTGATTCAGGGTCCTCACTGCTGCCTGTTTCTTCTCTGCGCCTGCTTTACTCTTTCACTCAAAGGTTTTGCTGATACCTAGGCTAGGCTTCCCCTCACTTAATCCAGTCTAACATGCAGATGTTTAACTCTGGGCTCTGTCTGGAGACCCCGGAGAGACGCGGCGATGCACGGCACGCACCTTTCCCCTCCCGCCATGCCAGGAGCTGAACTTTTTGGGAGGACTTAGCCAGGCGAACGAACCTCACCCCCAGTAGTTGAATTCCTGCAAGCGTGGTTGTGCTCAGCCCAATGCCAGCTAGAGGCAAGACACACTTATCACCCAGCCAGATGGTTCCTGTTCCCAGGACGGTAAATTTGGGGAGGGGGAGGGTAAATAAATAAACCGCTCGCAAATCTGCCTTTGAATGGAAAGTAAAACACTGCAGGACATCCCTCCCCCTTCTCCTCCCATGTGCGTAAAACCAACTTGAAACACACCCTGTTGCTGGGAAAAGTAAGGCCGTTCTGTTTTGATTTTGGTAGATAATCTTGTGCCGTGGAGGTCAGCCGGGCAAAGCGAAGAGGTCATGATGAGAAGCAAACATCCGCACATAGGACAGCTGCTGGGAAGTGCTTTGGAAAAGCCAGGAATTTCGAAGAACACATTTGTGAGTCCCCAAGACAAGAGAAAAAAAAAAAAATCCAAGGTGGGCCACTGCTTTTTCGTACGGTATATTTAAGTGACTACCTGGCCCCACTAGCCCCTTGTTTTAATTTGTGTCTGGATGGGGTGTCAATGTACTGTATGCACATCGCTATATTTAACAAACTATAGGTTAGAACTACAGTGTAAATGCTAATTTAATCAGATTTGTATGTAACCAGGATTTTATATACCCATTTGTCCCTTTTTTAATTTATGCTGGTTTATGTGTATAAATGTACTTATAGGAAGATATATTAAACTTATGTCTTTGTACAGTATATACATACTATTTTACCCAGGCAAAGTATTTTTGCAGTGATATTAGAGAAGATGCCATTTGCTATGTTTAAAGAGAGAATAAAGTCATGGTCTGTCCCTGGCAGCTCGCTGCCCGTGCTCCTGCTGTTCTTTGTGGGGCCCTAAAGATGTCAGTCTTGATTAAGTTTTATGAGTGGGAGAGTGGGTTTGGGGGGCTGGTGCAAGGACAGCTGCTTCCACCCGACCCACCTGGCCAAGTTCACACAAATCCACTTACGGCTTGTCCAAACAAAGATCTGGGTGCGTAAATCGGAGTCCAAAATTGTTTCAGAAAACCCTCATTCAGCTGCTGAGAAATCCCGGTGGTTTCTAAGTTTCAGTTGCACCTTCGATTTTGCCTTTGCAGCTCCCCAGGCCTTTGCATCTGCCCCATCAGAGCTGTTTCACTCCACCCGCCCCCCCCCGGCGTTGCACTGGGATCGGCAGGAGCAGCTTCTCTGCCTGCAGCCCTGATCTGCTGGGAGACCTCGGGGCAGGGACCTCTCCCTGACCTCCCTCAAAAAAAAATGCAGTTAYGCCGTTGGTCTTCCCATGCAGAGTTGACAGGGAGCAGCTACCCCAGTTCTGCACTGCCCACCTCTCCCTCGCACTTTCCCAAAAAACAGCCTTTTCCAAACACTGGGACTTGGGTCCTTGTCTCAGCGCATTCCCTGACCTCCGCTGTGGCAGTGCAAAGCAGCCGCAGGGCAAGCCGAGCCTCCTGTCCACGAGGAGGGCAGCCGTCGGGGAGAGCCCAGGACCTTCTTTCTTTTACAGACAGCTGGATCTTTAATGTTAATAAACCTCACTTGGCAGCTGGAGGGGCAGCTGCTCCGTTTCCCAGAGCACTCACCTTGTGCCGGCCGGGAATTTTCTCTCTGCAGCCACGGACTTCCAGGGTCTCAGCACCAGAAGGGACGTTTGCTCAGAGGCTGCGGGCCCCGTCCTCCCCTGCCTTGTGCTCCCACCTGTAAGGTCCATTTTAGAGGAAAGCCAAGGGAATTTCCCAGAGGAATTCTCTCCCAAAGCCAGCTCTCACGGAAGGTAGTTTTAATCCAAAACCTGGCTCTTTCTCAGCTAAAGAGCCCTACAAAAACCCTGTCCCTTTCCATGTGCCCAGAGCCASCAGGTACTGCAGTGCCCTGCTCTGCCGGGGTGACGGTCCTGCTCTGCAGCAAAGGGGACCCTCTGTGTGCTCACGCAGACCCACGACTAACTCCCCTCCCTGCTTCACAGCACGGATCAAAGGGGACCGCAGCCTCCATCCCACTCCTCCGTGGCCAACCTCCAGCCAGCATGCACAACAGCCCTGTGCACAGAAACCGGACTCGGGAAAGGAGCAGCCTGAGCAATCATTTGCTTAAAGACAAAGCCGCGTTGCTCTTCTTTCCACACAACGATCCAGCACGGCTGCGTGAGACCCGGGCGCTTGGCATCGGCAGGCCACGTGCCGTGCGTTGCAGCAGGGGGTTGCTGCTGGGTCTTTGGAGTAATCTGCAACCGAGACGTTGTCTGTTGCGATGTCCTCCAGAGCTTGGGCGTAAGCCCTGCTGATTGCCGGTAGCACTGCCTGATACTCTCTGGATGCCAAGTCCAAAGGCTCCTGCTCCTGGATATCACGATCCAGATTGAAAATGAGGGGTGGCTGGTGATGCTCAGCTGGCCCAATGCTCCCATCGCAAGCCATCGCCCCTCCTAGGGAGGAAACGAGAGAAAAACACTGGAGTCCCAGCCTGTCCAGGGATCACCTCTGTATTCCTCACCCGTCTGTGATGGGCCAGTCCCACCATGTCCCAGCTTTGGGAGCCTGGGTCCTGCTGCTAGTCCAAGAATGCTTCTGAGGCCAACAATCCCGGGCTGCAAAGCCCATCACACAGACACAGGGGGGCACGTGCTTATCCTTGCTAGGTTTGCTCTTGCTTGAATTAACCTGAGTTGGTTTTTTACCTGTATCTGCAGGGAACCAAGAATTCCACAAGTTTTTTCCCAGACTTTATGATCTCTAAAAGGGACACAGTACCTGTGGTGTAAAACGCCTTGTACTGAGCCAGCCGTAGCGTCTCTATCTCGCCGTCCTTCCCAGCTGCCCCACTGTTGGGGTGGAGTAGAACCTGAAGGAAGAACAGAAAAGTGCCCGTCAGCCCGTTGCAGAGAAAACCTGCTCTGTGAGACCCACTCCCTCCCCAGACGAGACCGCGTCCCACCCGTGCACACATTTAGAGACACCATTTAGCCCCTGGACTCTGAGCAACCAACCGAGTTTTGCTTGCTGAAGGGTCGGGCRACAGCAAAAGGGCACCGGAAAACACCAGCATCTCCCTTGTGCCTTCCTGGCCCTGCATGCAGGACCCCCCCCAAATTTACCTCCCCAGACCAATTCTACTGCAAGAAAGGGATCACAAAGATGCAGGGGCTTTCTGCAGAGCAGGGCAGAATATTTCAGAGCTGGGACGGTCTCAGGTGCTCTATGTCACCCACCACGGCCCCATGCCAATGAGACACCCATCTCCCTCGGTGCTCACGGCTCAGCCAGTGGCAGGGACATCTAAGGGAGCCGAATCGTTGCCTGGGGCCAGCAGCAAGCCACAAGCTGGGAGTGAGCTCATGCGAAGCAGAGGCTGCACGGGTAGGTGAGGTGCTGGAACATCACTCCCGGTCCGTCTCCGCCGCTGACTCACCCCGCTGTGCGAGCGCTCCCTTCCCTAACAACAGCCGTCCCGGCACAGGGAATGGGGGTGAGAAGGAAGGGAAGGAGGGAAGGGTGGGTCGAATCTCTCCCTTTTGGTATTTAGGACACTTGATCTGCACAGGACGACTGCTTTGGCACACGGGAGCGAGAAGACAAGTGAGCTGGACAGTTCAGCGGGCTCGTCTGTCAGATAATATCTGCCACGGAGCCAATGGCTTCATTGAGGGATGAGTCACTCGAGGTTTCCTCCCTGGGAATTGAGTTTAAAAGTGATTCAAGAAATTTCCACTGTGCTAAAAATTAGAAACATCTGCTGAAGTTGTAGGCAGCTGCGGTGCCAAGTTTAGTAACAGCGTTCGCAGCTGATCAGCGCGGTAATGCCTTAGCAGGTGCCCGGCGCGGAGCCCTGCCCCGGCACGCAGCACCGCCGGGCACCCCGCTCGGTCGCCCTGAGATGTCGACCCCACGCTGCCTGGTCTGGATGCGGCCGCCGTCTCAGGGGGCCAGTTGGTAACTCATCCAAGAAATGCCAGGATTCAGGGTAGGGGGTGATTTCCAAATGCTCTCGGTTTCCTTTATTGCCCTCCATTGCAAAGGCAAATTAAAAAAAAAAAAATTCACCTTCTGGAATTTGGTTTAAAAATCATGTTTTAGGGAAAAAAAATAAGAGTGTAAAGTGGAAGAGGTGGTGCAGTGTAAGCCTGCTGCAAGGAGGAAACCCCTGCTACAGAGTCCCCTTATGCTGACGCTCCTTGGTCAGAATAAAACAGCTCCAAAGYAGAAAGCAGCAAATATTCAAGGGCCCATGAAGCCACGGTACCAGGAACTGAACCAATTCGTCTGCCTCCAGCCCTAAAGCTTTGCCTACACCCTCTCGCCGGTCGGCGTTACCTTTAGCAGCACAGCTGGGATGCTGCCGTGTCGGTGTAAAGGCACTCAAACCTCCCTTGCTACCAACAAGCACGTTCCTAAACATGCCTCATAAAACCCCACACTAAGAAAACCGATTATAATTTACTGCATAATTAAGGAGCTTGTTTCAGTTGAGCCCTTTCAAGAAACATTCCCAGGTCTGCAACCTTTCTATTGACCTTTGACTTTGTTATTTTAATTAAAAAAAAAAAGGCGGGGGGGAGAAAAGCCTTTTCTCCCCAGAAAACCCGTTGTCTGAACTCGGTGCTCATGGCTGTTTGCACAAGCGAGCAAGCGTGCGGGGAGCAGGCGCACACCCCTCTGCCATTAAGCTAATGGAAAGAGCTTATTTGTCTGACACTTGTACCCTTGATACATTCTGTAGGATGTGTTTATTTTTACTGTAAATAGCCTTTGCTCCAAACAGGACCTTGGCATCACCCCAGCCCCATCACAGGTTGTGCCGGTGCCGAGCGCACGGGCTGGGACGCTGAGCAAGGTTACGCCGGGCAGCTCGCGCCGGGGAGCCTCAGCCGCCCGAGGGACCCCGGTTAGGAAAGCAGTTGYGGGCAGCGGGGTGAGCAAAGGAACCGCTTTCGGGAGGATTTGTGTCAAGGAAAGCCCTGCAACGTCAAAGGGGGGATTGCTATCAGCCGCTCGCAAGCGGGAGATGAAAGGCAGAGAGCCAAGAGGGGAGGGAGCGGGGACACGCGCTTGCTCCCGATCACCTCGCGGGGCCGGAGCAGGCGGGTGCTGTGTGTCCCCCCCAAGGTCACCCCGTCCCGCGGCAGCGCGGGCAGCTGGATYGCATCCCCTGGGGATGCCCACCCTGCTCGCGCTGCCGGGACAGGCAGGAACAACCCAGCTGTGTCCCCYGGCTCCCAGCCCCACAGGGGTTAATTCACCCCTGATTGCAGCACAAACCCCCCCCAAAAAAGCACTGGGCCGGGGTGAYGTTGGGGAAGCCCGGGGAGCTGGCGGTGCATCACAGCTCAGGACTCTATTCCTCGGTCTGAAACACGCAGGAATGGCTGGCGTGGGCTCATGCCCCTCCACTGCGCCCTGACACCCAGCAAACCATTGCTCCCAGCAAACCATCACTCCCAGCAAACCA
>JAYKAV010000223.1:3166520-3189294 GCA_035582835.1 Phoebastria nigripes
AGCAAACCATCGCTCCCAGCAAACCATCATTCCCAGCAAACCATCGCTCCCAGCAAACCACCGGTCACCCCTCCCGGTGCCATGCGCGCAGCAGAAGAGGGTTAATCCTGAGGAGCACAGCGGAGCGTGCTGGCCACATCCCATCCGCTTCCCCGCTTTATCTCACGGTTCAGCAGAGGGTTCCATAAATACGAAGCAAATACCAAAACCCTGATGGACACAAAAAGCAAATCCAAGATCCCCGCTGGGAGCTGGCTCATGGTGCTTGCAGGAGGGTGGACTTTAAAAGCAAAATCAGGCTTTATCTGTGGGACTGCTATTAAAGCCACTTTTTTCTTTTTTTCTTTTGGTTCTGCAAAAATCTTGTGCAACTGAGAAAAATGCATCGCCATACTGCATGTTCTGCTAACTGAGTTTTTTAGGCTTAAAGGAGCTGTCAGCAGCTCCTTTTGTATGGGCAGAGCTGCAGGGTAAGGACGGGCTGCCCCACTTCAACATCAGTAACAGGCACGTTCCCCAGCCAAGGAGCTGGGAGAAGGAGAGCTTCGTTATGTCTCGATCTGGCAAGATAAATAAAGCAGATACAACTAGGTCCGAGCCCCTGGGATCTTTCGTTTCCCATGCTGGCGTACCTTTTGTGATCAGAAAGGAGWCACGCCGTGCTGGGCACCGCGGGGCTGCCGCGTGGGCAGGCAAGCCCAGGCATCCCCTGGGATGGTGTCCCCGGGACAGCGGGCACAGCCCCGCCGGCGCACGGGAAGGCACGCCAGGCTGCACGCAGAGGCATTTTCACCTATAATCCCAGATTTATGAACAAAGCATTTCTCTCAGCTAAGACAACTCTTCGCTAATCCAAAAGCCCTTTTACCCCGGTACCCCAAGCCAAGCCTTGGTACAGCACCCGGCCGTCTCCGGCTGTCCTCCTCCTCCGGACCAGGGGGATGATGCTCCCATGGGTCCATACGTCGCCAGCTCTGAGCCTTTCCACCCCCCACTTACCTGTTTGAGCTTGGAGGCGGTGGGACCTGCTGTCAGGAGGGGGATGTCACCCGGGGGGTTGGCTCTGCCTTACCTTGTGCCCCACGTCTGACCACCCAAAGAGAACCGGGGACACATCCAAGCCATCGAAGCGCCTGTTCGGGGGAAGCACCGCCCCAGCCAGGGCCACCAGCGTAGGGAAGATGTCCAGGGTGCTGGGGAAAGAGGTGGCTTTCATCAGAGCAAGAAGCAAAGATCCCTGGAGGGTCCCTCCAACCCCGTCTGCACCCCACAGCCCCTCGCCCGGGGGGCACTCGGTGCACTGATGGCAGGGGAGTGCTTTGCCGCGGGGGGGCCGGCTGCTTCCCAGCACCCATCCCAACAGCTGAGCTCTGCAGAAAAGGTTAAAACCAGCTTCAAGCAGCGACTCGGCCCCGGCAAGCCCTCGCTTCGCACACCTCCCACCCCCGGCGCCGGCTGCTCGCCAGGAGCTGCAGGTTCAGCCAGGATCTGCTGCTCCCGCGCCCGGCAAATCCCGCACCCGCAGGGCAGGGGCACGGCGGGGAGCGGGGCAGCCCCCTCCCGCCCTGCTGCCCCCCCCCGCCCAGGGACACACGGGGAAGGCAGTAGGTCACCCTCCGGAGAAAGTGCTAGCACAGGGACTTTTTACGCCAATGACAGCAGATCCCGTCGCCCCAGGAAAATGTGGTCTCGCTTTTGCATGGCGCAGCACGAGCCGTCGCAGCCAGAATGGAAAATGAGAGCGGTGCTATTTTGTGTACTCCCACCAAAACGCCCGTCAGCATTTCCACCGTAAGCCTCTCGGGTTTTTCAGAGGCCTCAGCCACAAAAGAGCACTTGGGGCTCGTCCTTGGTCRCTTCCCGGTGCGGAGGGATGCAGGGAAGGAGCAGGTGACCTGGTGTCCCTCCTGCTTTCCCGCCTGCTACCACAGCCCTGGGGCCAGAGCTCAGCCGTGGCGATTCCCCACCCGCCGGCACGTCCCCGTGGTGGGGGATGAGCAAAGTCATTGCTGGGGTGGGCCGGGGACCGCCCGGCTCTGCTGCCAGCCCCTTGCGCGTGGGCACGGGCTTCCCCCTCCTCTGGCCACGTTGCCCTGCGGGGTCCGGGCTCRACTCCAGCAGGACGGGGACAGCCCACTCGCAGCCCCCACGTCTGACCCTCACCCCCCACATCCCGCTCCTGCGAGGAACAAGCGTCCCGTCCCCCCCGCCACCGCCGAGAGCATCCCTCCCTCTCGCAGACATGGTTGTGGGGTGACCCCACACCTCTAAAAGGAGCCACCCTGCACCGGGGGTGTCCCACGGCCCCGGGGGACAGCGGGACGTCAGTGTGGCCAAGTGACACATCACAGCGCTGCCCTCCCCGGGGACGAGGCTGTGGCACGGGAGCTGATGAGCCGGCAGAGCCACTGGTGCCAGGCAGCCAGCGGAAACTCAGCCAGCATCCCTCCGGCTGCAAAACCCTGGTGCCAGGGTTCAGCTGGGGCAAGGAAATTGCTGGGGGAGGCGAAAACACCAGGTCCCCTAACTGGGGGGCAGCCAGGGTGCCGCTGCAGTCCTGCCACCGCGGTCCTGCCACCGCGGTCCTGCCACCGCGGTCCTGCCACCACGTTTCTCCTGCCTGGTGCACGATGGCAGCGGCGTGAGTGGAGAGAGAAAAGAGCCCAGGGCTTAAGGGCCCCCGGTTCTCCCATTCAATGAGTTTTAATTTAGCTGCTAAGAGACGGAGAGAACAAATAAGAACAAACACTGCTGAGAGGCAGCCCCGGTCCAGCGCGCTCACGGAGATGGCCCCAGCAGCCAGGCAAGCCGGGAAGCGCTGAAAAAAATTCTGGCCTCCCTGCTGCACCCAAGGCAGGGCACATGCCTGCAGGCACCTTGCTGGGGTCAGCCTGGGTCCACCCGAAATGGCAGCCCAGGGCAGGCCCTGGTCAGCACTTCTGGTCCCAGGGGTGCTCAGCACCCTCAGGATCTGGCCCCCAGCACGGTGCATGCGGATGCTTGCATGGTTGCACCAAGAAGCCCTGACACAGCAGATGGGACCGCTGGAAACCATCACCGAGGTGGGAGGATGTGACTGAGTGCAGAGGTGGTCAAAGATCCCCCCAGCCACGGGCAGATGTAACCCATGGAAAAAGGCATGAAAAAATAGGATTTTAAGTCAAAGCTGGCATCAAAGCAAAGGCCCCGCCAGCAGGCACATCTTGGAAGCCAAGCTGGGGAAGCCGTGTTGCAGGGAAAGGGGAAGCCATGCTGCCAACCCCAGCCCTGGCCAAGGGAGATTTAATAAATAAAGTCACTCCAGCGTCCTGCTGCCGCCCCGAACGCCGAGGGAAAAGGGGCTGGCAGCACCCAGGGACAGGCAGCTCCCTGCCTGCTGCCCGAGGGGCAGAGCTGCCCGGGGCACTGTGCTGGCGATGAGCATCCTGGGCATGACGGCAGCAGGGAGTGCTGCCCTGCCCTGGCAATGATGCGGTGCAGGCAGCTGCAGGCAGCTGAACCAGCTCTCCCCACACCCCAACTGGCTTACCCAACCTGCCCAGCCCCACGCCGCCGGCACAGCCAGGGTGGTGCAATTTGCTTCTTCACCACCCCACTGACCTATTTCTTCCGTGCCCTACTTTGGGTTGGGGCAAGGAAGGGCAGAAGCATGGCGGGTGGTTCCAACAATTAAATATAATTAAGAAAAGCCAACAATGCAGTTTTCTGCAGAAACCAGCGTGCAGGTGCAGGTCTGTGGCGATGCATCAGCATTTCTCTGCTGGCTTCAGCTTCCCCAGCCGCCGGGCACACTAACCCTCGCTCACCTCTCCACTCCCTGCGCTGGGGAGGACGCGAAGCCAAGCAACGCCGGGGAGAGGCAAGGCGCAGTCCTGGGCAGGCTCTTCTCCCGAGCCAGATGGCAAAGGCTGTCAGCATTTTCATAACCTCAGGGGCAGAAGGAGACTCATGCAGGCGGTTAACGCCTGCCCTTGCCCAGCCCCTGCCCTTCCCGGGGGATCCCACCGGACAGAGGTCCCTCCTTGTGTGCGGAGGTCTCCCAGCCTCATCCGCACACAGATTTCATTCCCTCCCCAACTTCTTGGTCTTCCCCATCATCTAGGGGGGCACAAGTCTTCAACTGCCCTATTTCACATGCTCGTCCTTTGAGGGGTGTCCCCAAGGGTAACTCTAGGTGCAGAGAAAAGCCACCTGCCCCAACACACTGCAAGCACCGAGCAGCCCCTGCCCTCCGCATCCCTCCGCATCCCTCCGCATCCCCTGCCCGAGAGCTCAGGCTGTGGCCGGGACCGGAGTGGTGACACCTTTCTGAGCATGAGCCATCGCTCGCATCCCCCAGGCTGGCTCTGTGCTGGCTCCCAAACAGGGGGCTGCCTCTTCCTGATGCCAGGGCATCACCCTGCACACCTGGGCATCACCCTGCACCAGCCGGGCATGGCCCCGTGGCAATGCTGGGCTGTGCTGGGGAGGATGCTGGGTGTGCTGTGACTCCTGGGGAGTTACAGAGCCGCTTTCCGAGCGCCCGGCGTGCAGCACAGCCTGTGCTGCCACCGGCTTTCTAGATTTCCAGCTGTCCAACCTGCTGGACTGGAGCTGGGAAATGGAGGAGATAAGGTCTTGAAGGAGATGATAAACAGAATGCCTGGGCTTGGCGGCAGGGCTGCAGCGTGCGCAGCGGGGTGAGGAGGCTGGTGGGACAGGGGGATGGGGACGGGCACTGATCCTGCACCGCGCTGCCCCGGCCGCCGGAGCGGGCACGGGTTGGCAGCTCTGCCCCATGTCCCAGTGGTCGGTCCATCACCCGCCCATGGAGGGGAAGGGTTTGGAGGTGAAACCCAAGGGGTGCTGCGTGCACCCCATCCCTCCGCCAGACATCAGTGACCCAGCTTCTGCCTTGAACCTTCCCCCGCTTGCAAAAATCCAGCTCCCAGAGCTGTCCTCAGGCCATGTAAGGAGTAAGTGGCTCCAGCTTATCTCGTGGACCTTAGAAACACCCAGTGCCTCCCTGGGGCCCACCAGTCAGGACCTGCTTCCAGCAGCTGGGACGCTCTTTCCCAACACCCAGCAACCCCCCCGGCCCCACTACCCTGACCTCCACCATTGTGTGCTTCAAGGGACAAAAGGGGATGGGGCATCCCACCGCGCTGCTCCCAGCCCAGGCTGTGCCCCCCGTGCTGCATTTGCTGCAAAGGAGGGCTGTAAAGAGGGGTGCAATTGCTGCAAGGGAGAGCTGCAAGTGCTGCATGGAGGGGTGCAATTGCTGCAAGCAGAGGTGCAATTGCTGCATGCAGAGCTGCAAGTGCTGCATGGAGGGGTGCAATTGCTGCAAGCAGAGGTGCAATTGCTGCATGCAGAGCTGCAAGCGCTGCATGGAGAGGTGCAAGTGCTGCAAGCAGAGGTACAATTGCTGCAAGCAGAGCTGCAGCTGCTGCGAGGAGAGGTATTGCTGCAATAAGGACCTCTCCACGCCACCCTCCGCGGTGCAGCGCTCCCCGGCGAGGCGAGGAGCAGGAGGCAGCAGCCCTTCCCCTCCGCTCTCGCCGGAAACGGCAAAAGTCGCTCGCTACCTCCCAGCCCGGCCGCATCCTGCGCTGATTGCAAGCGCCATCTCTCCRGCCAGCCTTTCCCACAACCGCACCCTCCTCCACATAAAGCCATTCACAAACCACAAAGCCTAAGCCTGCTTCTTGGTGGAGAGAGAGAACATCGTCATCTTTTAATTATCGGGAGGCACTCAGCCACCGCGGCCAGGAGGCACACGGAGCCCGGCGGCTGCTAACGCCAATCCACCAGCCTCACAAAAAGCCCTTTCAACTCCTCTTTGCTGAAGCATTAAGTCTTACGGGCTTGGGAGAGGACAAAAGTACAGAGTCTGGCACAAGGCAGGCAATAACCCGGGCGGGCAGCTGCTGCTGCCAAAATCCAGATCATCACCTGGGTCCCAGCACGGGGACGGTGGGTCCCTCCAAACGGGGGCAAAGGAGCTGCCCCGTTCCCTGATGCGATCTGGCCGGGCTCCTACCTGAGCAGAGCGCGGCTCGTCCGCTTGGCAGGGATGCGGCCGGGCCAGTACGCCAGCGCCGGCACCCGGTGCCCTCCTTCCCAGGTCGTTTGCTTCGCYGAGCTCCCACCTGCAAGAGAAAAGGGCAGCGCTCAGCATCCCACTGCCCAGGAGCTCTGCGTCGATGGGAAAACCTCCTGACCTCGGAGTTTCCCTGGGAAAGGAACTACTCAGAGGCAAAGAAGGAGTAAATGACCCTAAAGGAGGATGATTTCACTGGAGAGGGAGCTGGGTCAGGGGAGGGAGAAGAGTTACAGGAGTTTTTAAAAGAAAGAGGGAAAGGGAAAAGAAAGGGGGCTCAGTTTGGCACTGCCTTCTGTTTCCTCTCGGCTCCAGCGAGCAATGAGAAATACAGCCGGCTGCCGGAGCTGCCACATTTCCATCCACTTTTGATGTCGGGTGAGAATATGGAGCTGGCAGGAAATGTAGGAATTTATGCCAGGGGYTGTGAACGGCCCCATGCAGGTGGGCTGCTGCCCTCCGTGTGGTAAAGCACCAACAGCCCCCCAGCCTGCTGGAAACCTGCTTCATTAAAAATACCATCCTGCTGATAACCCTCCTGCCGGCTAATTAGCCTTTTCAGTTGTTTCCCTGACATCACCCAAAATGCCCCTGCTCTGCCCTTGGGTTTGAGATGCACGGCACGGGGAAGCTGCCCAGTCCCTTCCTCCACCTGGGATGCTGAGCGCTGAAATGGGGGTGCTGAGCAATAAAACGGGGGTGCTGAGCAATGAAATGGGGATGCTGAGCAACAAAACGGGGGTGCTGAGCAACGAAATGGGGATGCTGAGCATCAAAATGGGTGGAAGAGCGTTAGAGAGCCTCTGCTTTGGCTGTAGCCCAAAGGGCCCCAGGCAGCTGAGGGGGGGAAGGGACTGGGAATGGGGCAAACAGAAAATCCCAACCCAATTCACCAAGCAAACTTCCCAGGCGCAGCCTTTGTCCGCCCGCCTTTCAGCGTGCGCATGGCAACGGCTCTCGCCCAAAGCCATTTCCTCCGGGCAGAGCCAAGAGAGAGGCGATGTCCCCATTGCGGCACAGCCGCCCCACGCTGCTCTGTCTCCCTGCACCGGTCCCCATCCCAGCCTGGCCTCTCCGGGAGTCACCGCACGATGCTACGGGCATCTGGGCTGATCCTGCACTCCCAAGCGATGCTGCCGTACCCTCACCGCCGGAGCAGAGGAGGGCACATATGGCACGGATGCCACGGTGCCAGCGGCACCAGGAATAGCCCAGGGAAAATGTTTCTGACTCCACTGCCTGTCCTGCTGGCATGGACCAGGCACACCCCCAATCTCTCCCACTCCCCATCCAAACTTTCAGCGTTTCCCCCCCGTGAACATCTCTGCGGGGCCTGAAGCGGTGGGACACAGCCGGCACCGGGGTCTCTTGTGGCTATTGGAAACGTAACAGCGCTTCCAACACACATCACGTACGGCTTAAGCAAGGTGCCTCCCCTGCCTTCAGATGCAATTAGAGCAATTAGAGCAATTAATATCAATCCCCATCTCTGCACGTATATTAAATAACTCGTCCTCCCGGTAAGGCAGCTGCATTTCAAGGGCTTTTCCATGCATGGTCGGGGGGTCACCAGGAGGACACAGGGTGGTATTTCCCTCCCGAGTACCCCTGGCTGCGCAGGATGCCCGAGCTGCCCGTGAACGAGCTCACATTAACACTTTGGGCAGTGAACGGGGCTGAAACACCCCAAACCCAACCAGAGATTTTTCTCCAGAGCAGGGATGATACAGCCCTGCTGCTGTGGGGACCGTGGAGGCCACGGCTTTCCAGGAAAGCTGAACTGAGCATTCCCATGCCGGGATGAAACCCCCAGTCCCCCTCCTGCCACGCACAGCAGGTCCTCAGCACGGGGACACCAGGTCCGGAGCCTCCCAAACCTGCCTCAAAACACGGCCAGCATCACATCCCYGAAACGCGCATCTCCATCCCGGCACCCCTTGCCAGGGTCATGGCCCCGAGGTACGAGATGGGTTTTCGGGGCGGGCTGGGGGCTGCGGGAAGCTCCCCAACCGGAGAAGGGGGGCAGCACGCACGGATGTGCTGCTTTCTCCCAGCAAAGACCGACTCCAGTGACCACCCGAAATCAATGGAAAACATCCCTGGAATTTGGGTTGGACCCTAAAAGGAAACACCAAGCTATGCGAAACGTATAGAGTCCCAAGCAGCCCGTCCTCCCCTGCCCTCCCACTCCTCAGAGGACTCTTCCCTGCCGGRGGACGATACCCGCGGGGTGGGATGGCCGAGCATCCCACCCACCCAGCACCCACACCAACGGGTGTTTGCAGCGTTAGACCAACCGGCAGCACACAGTAACACCGGGCTGGCTTTCAAAACATCCATGCAACAGCCAGCCGAGGGATTTCAGAAGTCATCCTTCCCAACTGGTATTTACAGCCAGCTCCTAAAGCCCTGCCAGCCCGACCTCCTCCCCAGCCGCCCGTGATAACCAGGGCTCGGGGTGTTTTCGCAGGGCAGCGAGAGGCTGGAAAGGGGCTGTGTTTTCCTAGCTTTGTTCCCGAATGCTGGACTGCCTGTACCATCTGCTCCGGCTTGTGACCGTCGGTTGCTCAAGAGCAACCCAGGTCGTCAGCATGGTTTGTTTACTAAAAAAAAAAATAAATTAAGGTTACGATTTCATCCCGGGGCCAGCTGAAGGAAGGGCTCTGGGAACGGGAAAGCGAGCCAGCCCAGCGGCAGCGTTTGCCCAGGGAAGCGGCCACGGTTGCATCGCCTGGGTGTCAGGAAGCGGAGGAGGAAAGAGGCGCTGCCGCCCGCGGCCCCTCCGCCGCCGCCGCTCCCTCCCTGCTGACCCCGAGCAAAGAAGGGAACCGAGCCGGGCGCGCGTTTACACTGCGTAATACAAGCAGAAGTGGGAAACGCCTGACTCATGCATGCTTCTGGCCGCTCCGGCTGCAACAAACCCACCAAGCAGATGGCTTGGCCGGAAAAGGAGGAAAGGCAGAAAAAAAAAAAAAAACAAACAACAAAACGGTGGAGAGAAAGAAAAGCAAAGTCCCGCGGCGCTGGGAGGGCGGCCGGGTGCTTTCGTCAGTGGGGGGGATGGGGCTTGGGGCTGTGAGACCCTGTCAGAGCGGATGGCCCCGGTGCTTGGATGGTGAGAGCATCCCATCTCCAAAACCAGCAGCCACTCACCTCAAGCTCCGGGGTAACAGGGACCGGGGGGGGGGCCCAGCTCCCCCCAGCAGCGGTTTTAGGGGAAAACTTGACTGCTTGAAAGAAAAAAATTATTCTGGGGTGTCTTCAAGGCAACTCAGCCCAGGGCAAGCAGCCAGCAGAAAGGCTGGAGGGTGAAATGCCCCCCTCAATGGGCAATGAAAGGCTCTGTGGAGCCGCCCCCCCTACACCCCCGGGGACAGGGACCCCCCCCCAAGCTGCCAGGTTACCTCGCTGCCTCTGCCAGGCCCCCACGAATGGCCCCAGGCGTCCCGCCAGCTCGCACTTCTGTGCCCAGGGGCCATTGTCACCTGCAAGAGAAAGAAACGTCCCCATGAGTGACACCAGGATGGAGGGGCACCTCTGCAATGGGGAGTGAGCAAGGAGAAGTGACCCCTCCATCCCTCCTTCCATCCCTGTGATGCCTTCCCACATTAGCAAGAGCAGCAGGTTTATTTATTTTTATTTCTAAAAGTTTATTTTCAAGGGCCGGGGCTGCCCGAGTCCCGGGTGAGGGGCTGGAGCGGAGCTGGGGCACGGGGCGGGGATGGCTGCCACCAGCTTTGGGTGTTAATGAGCGGTGGAGCGGTTCCTGTCATCAGGAGCAAGACATCCTCATTAGGGAGGCTGCTCAGCAAGAGCGGATTTGGGCTTCTTAATGAATGAGGATTTGCGGTTTAATTAGGCACAGCCCTGCCGGTTCAGCCCCRTGGCCAAAGGGGGGTGGCGGGGTGGGCACCTGGCTGAGCGGCCGCAGCAGCCCGGGACCCCCGTCCCCGCGATGTGACGGCCCCGGGCAGCTCGGCCGCAGGTGCTGATCGCTCCCCATCCACAGAGCAGCCAGGAGCATCGAGGGCAGGGGACAAACACAGATCCTGTCCCCTGCCACCCACGCACACCCCGGGCTGGTGCCAGTGCAGCCACCGGCATCGCTCCCAGCCACCGCAGCCGGTGTTCCTGCTGTACCTGCGAACCACAGGAGCGTGTTGCCCTTTCCGTGGCTGTCGGCGACCTGCTTTATCCATCCCACCAGGGCATCCATCTCACTCAGGGCAGCTCCATAGATGCCCCTGCCCGAGGCGGGGGGCGGTGGGGGGACCCCCAGCGGGACGTGCATATGGGCCAGCGCCAGGTAGAGGAAGAAGGGGCGTCCGCTGTCGCTGCACAGGGAAGAGGGTGAGCATGTTCAGTCGGGTCGGGGAAGGGGAAGGCGGCAGCAGGAGGTCACTGGGGTGGTGGCACTGCCGAGCCTGGGGACACAGACCGGCAGTCCTTCCTCCCAGGAACCCTGCAGCCACCCCTGCCTCTGCCACAGCTCCCGGGGGAGAAACCACCCTGTGTGCATCGGCCAGCTGCAAACCCTGTGGGCACCTGTTCCCATTGCAGGGGGGATGCTTGGCCCAGCGTGAGGCACTTCTCCCCTGCTCCTGCTTAAACCTGTCCCCGTTGTCCCCCCGTTTTCGACTGTCCTCCCATTTGGGATGGGCTCCCCCCTTCCTCCATCTCCGGTGGCGTGCCAGCCACCAGCCAAACACCCCGCGTTGGTGCACCCCTGGCACCCACCCACCTCCCTCCCCTCTCCCCGGGGCTCATTTTGGCCCTTCCTCCCCCTCCCCAGCAAGCACTCGGCCCCTGCTAGTGATTGTAGCAGAGGATGAGCAGCAGAAGGATGCCCACGCCAACCCTGAGCACGGCCTCAGCGCTGCCGAGCAGCCCCGGACAGGGAGCGGGGCACATTCGCTCGCCGTGCGCTGCCCCACTGACTGTTTGCTTTTAAATCATCAGAGGACACGTCCTGTTTTCTTGTTTACGGCTATATTTATCTCCTCCAACGAGGCCCGCTCTTCCTCAGGGACCTCTGAGGGGAAGGGTGGGATGGCGAGCGGCGGGGAGGGACCGGATCCCGGGGACGTGCCCCAGCCCGCGCACGCGCCCAGCTCCAGCCACCCCATTGCTGCCTCCAGAAAGCTTTCAGGGCCCCTCCGACGTGCGTTTTGGCACTTCCTTCCTTTACTCATCACCCACCTGGGGATGGAAAATGAGTAAATCCCGTCCCACCCGGAGCTGCCGCATCCTTCCCCAGCAGCGCTGGAGCCCTGCAAAGGGCTGCGTCCCCCCGGCACCCTGCCCAGCCCCTGCAAAATGCTGGGGGTCAGAGGGTGCTGATGCAGCCCTTGCAAATCGCCGCTGCACCGTTCCCCTGGGGATGCCAGAGACCCCGGCATGGGGAAAGCTGCTTCCCCTGGCTCGCATCCCACCCGGGAGCACTGGGTGGACTCCAGCATCCAGACGGACTCATGACCGTGGTGTTCAGCTGAACACCCTGCTTGCTTTTTGCATCAATATTTCAGAGTTCTCCTGAAAATTGAGCAAACATTTAATCAATAACTTAAGACAAACGTCCCTGACTTCTGCTCCCATGTACACCACGCTCTAAGTGTCCCGAGCAGAGCCAAGTCTCACTGCCATGAATTGCTCAACCTTGACACGACTGGTTAAAAAAACACCGAGATGACAAATCCGGTGTTCTTTTGTTGCCCCGTAATGAATGAGTCAGGCAGAGGAAAACTGGAATAAGCCATCAAAGAGAAGGAGAGAAAAGGCAGGCACCTGTTTAATCCTGTTCTCCATGAACGCAGATAACCCCAAAATACTATTGGGAGTTTAAAGGTTTTTCCTATTAACCCAGTGCTCACGCGCTTGGTTTCACAGCCTAACAGCATCCTTGCAGCCCGGAGGGGTGGGGGTTTGCATAGGAGGAGGGACGGCTGCTGCCCTGCAGCCCGGTGCCCAGGTACCCTCCAGCCCCGTTACAGGCACGCATCCTGACCGCGTGGCCCGGCCACGCCGTGGCCAATTCTTGGTACCCAAAGGGGATAAACTATAGGTATTGTGCGAGCAAAATGGTACCCAGGCTTATAGGGAGCCAGTTCCCTGCAGGCTGCTCCGTGCCCAGCCCCTCGTTTGCCCCCATTAAACAAACCCCAAGCACGCCCACAGGACACCCCGACCATGGCCCTTCCCCAGGTCTGTGTTATCCCTGGATGCAGGCGCGGGACGGGCTCTGACACGGCTGCCCGGCAGCGCTTCCCCTCCTCGCGCTGCAGGGAGGCATTTTGCAAAGTCACAGCTCATAATCCGCCGATAATAGGGATTAAAATTACACAACCCATCAGCAGGGCTTCAGGGTCGTCGTCTTGGAGGAGCTGCTTTGCTCCTTGGGGAAGAGCATGCCCGGGCTCCTCGTGTCCCCGTGCGGCTGGGGAAGGCAGACCCTGAAGCCCAGGGATCTCAGAGCGCTTTTATCCTCAAAATGGATTAAAACCCCACGTACAGGGTGGGTTTAAACACCTCTGGGTGCTGCTCTGGTCCCGCCGCTGGAGCTGCCAGAAGCACCCATTCAGCACCCGCTCCCACACCCCCGCCAGCACCCCCCACCCACAGAGGCTCCTCCACCCCCGGCAGAGCCACCCCGCTGCCACCTCACCCCGTGCCACCGCAAAGACGGAGGGATGGAGGACGGAGGGATGGCAGCGTTTCCCTCCCTCCCTCCCTCCCATCCCTGCTAGCTGGGGTCTCGTGGCACGTTACTCCCTGGAAGGAGGCACAGCCCAGCTCAAAGGCTTTGACCTTCCTTGTAAATGGTGGTTTTAAACACACACGATCCCTTTAGAGGAGATGCACCAGCAGGCTTCCAGGGCAAGCCCTGCAGGACACCAGTGACAGCCTTGGTGGCTTCTCCCTCCTCCAGTGGGCTGGGAAGCCGAGCCATGGAGACCCCAGATCTGCTCCCCAAGAACTGCGGGGCAACACCCATCCCCCCCGCATCGCACCAATGCCAACCTCCCCGGGCACGTGCAGGGCTCCCGGCTGGAGCTGCTCAGCTTTATCTGCCCTGTGGAATCCACTGCGGGATGGGCATGGCCTGAGCCTTGCAGACCCAGATCCAGCAGCCAGATCCTGCTGGAGAGACATGGCAGAGCTCAAGGGAAAACCAGCTGTGGTGGGGAGCAGCCACGAAACCCCTTGGGCTCTGCAGCCCGGGGGAAGCAGCCCTGGGAACACCCCGCAGCATGAGCAGAAGACRCTTGCAGTGACCCACGAGCCCTCCCAGCGAAGGGGACGGCGGATGACATCTCACCTCGCCCACTGGATGAACCGCGCTGCCTCCTCTGCGTAGCGTGCTGCCAGGCTGCTGAGGTTGACGGGCTGTTGGATGATGGTGAMGTTCTCGAAGAGAGGAAGGGCCACCTCCGTGTAACAGTCCTTTGCGATCCTGCTGGGAAGAAGCCACCCCACGCTCATCACCGGAGCGGGGACCGGCATGGCAGCAGGCACAGGGCCTGGCTGTTCTCCTGGCTTAGCAGAAAGGCTCAGCTGAGGAGGGGAGCGGAAAGGGGACGATGCCAACGTCCCTGCGGCACGGGGTGCTTGCGGACCAACCCACCTCCCCAACCTGCGCCCTGCTGTGGGGTGCACAAGGGGAAAAAATGGGTGCACGGAGCATAAGGGGAGGCGACCACAGCAAAGGGCAGCTCTCGGGGCTGGGGATGCTGGTACAAATACCAACCTCCCAGTGCCAGCAGTTGAACCCCCCACACGCCCCCGTACCTGGCAGCCGCCCCGTGCCGYGGGCAGGGCGGGCAGGGTGGCAGGTTGTAGCCGGGGGTGTCCGTGCAGCCCATGTCGTGGCTGTAGGGGATCCCAAAGTAATAGTCGAAGCCTGAGGGGCAAGCAAGGGTGTTGGCAAGGAGAAGGCGGCCGCGGGATGCTCAGCTCGTCCCCACCTGTGCAGCCCTTACCGCGGAAGCTGGGGTGATGGCGGCCATGGTGTCCCAGGTGCCACTTGCCTGTGTGGAAGCCACAGAACATCATTTCAGAGGTTAATGCAGCTACGGCATCCGCCAGCCGTAACCCACGAGGTGCCTGCAGCGCTGGGGGCTTTAATCTGGCAACAAGAAAGGCTACTTGTTTGTGCTGGCCGTGTTTCCAGAAAGCCTTTTTTTTTGCAAAAACTCAGAAAAAATGCATAGGGTATCTCGTGCCTGTGCAAACTGACYGTCTCCAGCCTTAAAAGGCTCTTTCATGCGTTTGTGTTCAGAGGAGATGACCCCTCCCAAACAACCAGCTTCATCCTCTGACCTCCGGCACACGCTTGCTCCCACCGAATGCGCTGATCTGAGAGGGAGAACTGCGAAAACTAAGAGGGAAAGGAGAAACCGAGGGCTTTTCTGCTAGCACAAGCRCAAGCAACAGGAGCTGCAGGTGCAAAGGGCTCGCTACCAGCTGGGGCTTGCGCAGGCAGGGGGGACCCACGGTGACAGGAGGGTGCCCAAAGCCACGGGGCCAGTGGCACCGACCATGCCGGCACCGCGCTGCCAGCCAGCACCAGTGGCATCACGCCAGCGTGGGATGTGGGAGGGCAGAGCTGCTGTGAGCACTCATGTTTGCTAAGGAAAATCTGGCGCATTGCTTGTCAGGTGAAGCAATTAGAGCTTAAATGGAGAACTGGGGAGGGCCTGAATCTCAGGCAATATCATATGTTTGAAAAAGAAGATTTTAAGCTTGGGATTGCAAAATCCAAGGGGAAGTGCAGAATCTGTCCCACGTGACCCTTTAAACTTTCCTTTAATTGCCAGCGTTTCACCTAACTACCTGCGGTAACTCCTCCGCAAGGGATGGACACGGGCATCTTCGTCGCCCCCCACCGTCACCTCCCTGCCCTGGATACCCCCTCGGCATGGCAGGYGTTACCTATAGCCCCCGTGCTGTACCCAGCCTCCCGCAGGACCTCAGCCAGGGTGGTCTCGTTCAGGGGGAGGCCGCCGACCGACGTGACGGCAAAGTTGTGGGTCACCCCGTTGCGGGCGCCGAGACGCCCCGTGAGCAGAGAGGCACGGGACGGCGAGCAGGTGGAGGCAGCCGAGTGGAAATCCACAAATCTAGAAAACAAAAGGACCCTTCGCTCGCAAGCCCCTGCGTGGTCTAACGCTGCCCTGTCCCTCCCTGCTCCCCTGCACGCATCCCCTTCGGCCCGAGGGATGAGGGTCTGGAGCAGTGGATGAAGCTTGCAGGTCCCAGCAGGGATGGATGGACCTGCACCCCGAGGTACCGGGCTCTGGCCACCCTCCCCATGCACCCAAAACCACGTCAGTGAACCCCTATTTGCCTGCTGGTTGCCACGGGAGGGAAACCCCCTTTGCTGCAGGACAGAGTAACCCGGCATGCTTGGAGAGGACCAGGGAGGGGAGACAGACGTTACCTCATCCCTTCGGCTGCCAACTCATCCAAATGCGGGGTCTCCTTCGTCTCTGCCCAGTTGGCCCCAAGATCCCCCCAGCCCACATCATCCGCCAGGATGACGATGAAGTTGGGCTGCCCGTATGCCGCACAGGGAGCCGAGAGCCCCGCCAGCGCCGCGGCCAGCACCAGCACCGCCCGTGCGGAGGTGGTCCCCATGGTGCCACACATCCCYTCCCACCCATGCACTGGCGGCTTCGTCGTCCCCAAACTCCCTCCGCTGCGTCCCTGCGGGTGCAGTTGAGCTCTCCACGGGCCCTCGCAGCGATGCAAACGTCCCCTCCTCAGCTGCTCCCGCAGGGCTGGGCCGGGGGCCGGGAGGTCCAGGTTTGCTCCCTTGGCTACCAACTGAGCTGCAACGTATCCTCCGTCTTTCACACCCAGGCACAGCCGATATTCCTGAAATCGGCGCCAGCAAAGGTGTTATTCTTAGAAGTCAAAAACACCCTTTGAAGTCACTGTCACCCTATTTTTAACTTTCCTTCCTTCCTGGTAAATATCTAATTAGATGCCAAACCAAAGCGGTATTTTTCCCTCCAGAAGCGTGCTCGATCCGCGGCAGCGGCTCCTCTCCCCTCACCGCAGCCGGAGAAATGTTCACGTCTGACAAATGGCCCCTTCCCTGCAGATCGCGCTCCTCGGCTGGCCGAAGCACTGGCCTCGCTTGCTTCAGGCGGATAAATAACTGCCGTGGCTCTGCCGGCGACTGTTGGTCCGTCCTTCACCTTGCACGGCTACAGCATCCCCTGTGCAAGAGAAACAAGACGCAATCAGGACCTGCCGGAGCCCTCCTGCATCCCAGCCTGGGGCAGAACGCCTTATCCAGACGCCGAGACTTTGCCTTTGAAGTTGTATTTTTGGCTGCCTGGCTCACGATGGCTGAACTGGAAAGGACTGGAAACAATGAGCGCCACTTTCCCGCATCCATCGCTCGGGCTGGGATGGTTTCCCACAATGTTGCCATCCCCGGGGAGCAGCGCTGCTCCCTCCTGGCTTGCCAAGGGCTCTCGCCCTCACTCCCGAGCGCTGCAGGGTGCACAGCATTTGGGGGGTGGGGGGAATGTGCAGGACCTTGCCTTCATTTGTAAAAATTGAGAAGTTTCTAAAGCTCATTTTTTAAATTTAGTTCTGCTCACGCTGCCCCACTGCTGCCGGTGGGGCCAGAGCAGGCAGCACAGCCCATGCGGGCAGCAGCCCCGCTGCCGGCCATCGGGCACCGGGAGGGAGCCACTCCCGGAGGTAAGAATGCAGGAATTCAGGCAAACCCAGAAGGCAATAAACCCCCAAAATACCCAGGCTTACAGGATTAAGCACATACGGCTGCTTAGGACAGGATTTGGCCTCCAGTGGTGGAGAGGTTCAAGGACAAACACCCCAAAGACTGATGGCAGAGATGGAGCTGTGAAATAAAACGTCTTGAGCACAAAGTTATGGCCAAAGGGAGATGAAGCTGCAGAGATTTGCCAAAACCCCGCTGAGCCCTGCGTGAGGAGCTCAGCACCAGCTGTGGGGATGGTGTGGGGACCTGCGCCCGGGTGGGGACGGCCAGRGGACCAGCGGGACCCAGCTGGGACCAGCGCTGTGGCAGATGTCCCCAGCTGGCACTAGCAACCTTGGGGGAGGCACACGCTGCAGAGGATGCAGCTCCCATGGGATGGTCAACACAGCCAAGCAGGACAACATCCATGAAGACAAACCGGGAGGGCGAGGAGAGAAGGGAATACTGGAAAACAAAAGAGGAGAAGGTGACAGGAGGAGACAGGAGAGGGAATACAATAAGCCCCATCTGTAGGCCAAGAGGTTTGTAGCTGGCAAAGCAAATTATTCCCAGGTTTTGCCGTTCACATCTTAAAAGCTTTGGGCTGTCGCTCAGATCAGCAGCTTCAGGACTGTCGGCATAGCACTGCAGTGATCAGGGATGTGACTCCATTCATAATTCATAGCTCAGAGCGTCAATTTATAAACTTCCATCTGAGGGCCTCGAAGCTCTCGGTATGTGAATTAATGGGGTGGGATATGGTGGGTCAGTGGGCTGAGCCGCGGGAGGGGGCTGAGCTGCAGGAGAGGCTGCACAGCCCTGCCCGAACAAAGCGCATGAGCCATTCTGCACCCTAACTGCAAACCCACAGCTCGTCCCTCATGCCCTGAGCTGCCAAACAGCAAGAAGAATTGAGATTAGGTATCTGGACATGTTTGATGGTGGCTAAGTTGCCTTTATATTCCCATAAAAAATTCCCTTTGCAATTTCTTTGGAAAGCCCTTGGGGTTTCTTCGGGGATGGGTGCTTGAAAGGAGCTGCCCTGCTTTGGTCCAACACCCCCACTCAGGGGCTGAACCCAGCTGGACCAAGGAAAGCACGGAATTGAGCCACCAGCTTCATAGGAACAGCATGGATTAACCCGGGCATGGCCCAGGGTGACCTCAGCCCCATCTCAGCCCTCTGGCCGGGGCTCTCCACGGGCGATGGAGCAGGATATCACCCAGCACTGGAATCGGTTTTGGGGGAAAATAAAGCGACAAAGTTCAGCTAAGCCCCACGTAACCATTCCAGCTGAGCCGTGCTCACCCTTTCCAGAAAGCCACACCACGTAATCCTACCCTCCGGCACCTTCACCGGTGTCCAGCAGCTCCCGGGCCCCTTCGCCAGGCTGAGCGTGGTCCCCCCGCCAAGCCCCAGCCTCTCCGAGCATCCTCCACACAGCACCATGCCAGACCCCATCCCATCTCCGGGGGGGGGGGCCCTGCACCACGCAACATGCATTGGGGACCCCCCGTCAGCACCTGCAGCCACCCAGAAAAACCGAGCAAAACCCAAGGGAGCCGAACCCACGTTCACCCACAAACCTCTGTCCTTTCCATTTACTTTGGGGAGGGACACCAGGATGACACGGCTAACAAAAACAATCAAAACCATTTTCAAAGGACACTCTCTTCTCGCTAAATTACAGGGGGAAGTCATCCAGGGCTAAAATTTATGCATTAGCGTCAGACAAAACTTCTTGATCTCTGATGCTCAGACGCCCCTTGGCATCAACTCCAGCGTGCTCCCCTCCAAGCTCCTTGGCAGAGGCACCTCTCCGACCCTTTTCATCTCAAATTCCTGGGCGAGTCCAGGCTCTGCCGGCTCTGCCCCCGCGGCACGCTGCGCACGTCCTCCGGCAGTGCCAGGGCGGTCGCAGGGAGCCTCCCTGGGACGAGCCCTGGTCCCCGCTCACCACCATGCCAGGACCTGCGCTTCAGCAGCATCTCTGTTCCCTATAGCTTTGCTACAACTGGACCCATGCAGAGCTGAAGGACCATCTTTTAGCTATTTTTGCAAAAAAAATAAGTGACTCAAAAGAGTCACAGACTGACTATGGTGGGAACATGGTTGTTGCAGCACCTCACTTTGTGCCAAGCAGGAAATACTGCACTGGTGGTTACAGCCCGATGAGCTACCTGAGCAGAATCACACCCAGGAACCAAGGCCTCCGGATAACCGGCACCAGCACCGCACTCCTCGCTGCACGGTGCTGGGCTGCGAGCGCCGGCGTCGCTCAGACTGGACACTGTGCACCTGGGCTTCACAGCACGCACCTTGTACCAGGGAATAATTAAACAAATAAAATAAAGTGCATTTTTGCAAGCCAGATAAGGCAGTTCACAGAAAGACAAGGGATAAGTTGAAACCAGATAAACCAGTTTAGAAAAGCCCCAAAGCCTCTCCAACCAGGGCTGCTCAGAACACCCTGGGGCTGGCCCCAGGGCAGGGTAGGGGAGATGCCTCCTTGGCTCAGGGATGCCACCGCTGGCCGTACCACCACTGAGCGGCCGTGGTCGCCCGCCCAGCGCTGGGACTATCTGTCATGTATTTATTACACATTAACCAGAAGTTTACAAATCTTGGGGCCAGCACAATCATTTTCACATTTTTCACATTCTTTCACATTTTCACGCCTGCCTGGAGAGCAAAGCAGCAGCCGGAGCCCAGAAAAACCTGCTGCCCTTTGAAGCACACCCGGCTGTGCCGGCTGCGCCGAGCCGTCCCCCACCAGCACCCAGGGCTCACACCCAGCCCGGGGCGTCACAGCTCTGATCTCCGGCCCAAACCCACGCCGGCAGCCCTGCTCTCCTGCCAAAAGCCCCGGCAGGCATCCCCGTCCCAGCTGCGAGGAGCGGGGAGATAAGGACACAGCAGGGGATGAGAAATTCAAACCAGACCGGGCACCTGCTGTCGTCCCAGGACCACCCTGGGGACTCCCAAGCATCACCCCTGATGCCAGCCGGGATCAGGGAAACTGAGGCAGGCAAGCAGAAGCGATGGCTCGAGCTGCGTGCTGACCCCACGGCTGCCGAGTGACGCAGGATGGGGACGTGCCCCCATGGAGTGGCTCATGGCGCTGACCCCGACCCCAGCAGGGGATGCCCAGCCACAGCCTGGAGGGGATGGACAGTGGCACATCCCAGCAGGGACAGCCAGGCTTTCAAGGGGGAGAAAAAAAATCCTTGTTTTTTTTCCAAACTAACCATGCACWGATTTTAATTTTTGATTTGAGCACAGCAAAGGGCAGCAGGTGCCTTGTGAGGGGTTTGTCCGTGGGGCGGAGGGTGCACGAGCTCTGCGTCTGCCCTGTTAGGCCTCCTTGGTCCCGGCATGTTTACCAGCAAAGCTCCGTTCCCGGTACAACTGTCCTGACAATGCTCTGAACAGAGTCAAGACTTTATTCCAGGAAAAGGTTTTCTACTGGAATAGTTTATACCAGTTCCCCTAACAGAATAAGCAGCACCGACAAAAACATACTTCTGCAGATTTACTAGGATTTCTGCCAGCTCCTGAGACAGGAGAATGTTTTTCACTCATCTAACTGCTAGGTCTTTCAGAGAAAACATTACACATGCTGAGCAGGGCTGGGCAAACCCCAGCAGAATAAATGAACTGGAAGTCCCTGACCCATCCGGCGGCAGAAAGCAGGGGCCCGTGCTCCCTTTCTCTTTGCAGCCCACCCTGTTTTCCAGCTCCCGGCTGATTTATGCCCACTGACGGGACGCTTGCCCTCCTTCGCTATGGTTTACAGAGCCCTCAAACACCGGCCACGCACCCAGGCTGGGAGCGGTGCAGAAGTCCCCGGGAAGATGGAGAAGCACGTCCTGGTGCAAGCCGCTGCCAGGCACGGGACGAACCCACAATGGATGTGCCGGGGCAAAGCATCCCTGCAAGACACGGCCAAGCCCTCTCTGAGGCCAGGCTGCAGCAGGGCAAATCCCCCTAAAGTGGGCGAACAACATGGGGGAAAAAGCATCTCACAGCAGAGCTGCGAAGCCCTGGGCTGGAGAGGCTGCAGCCACCAGCCATCAGCCCCATCCCTCCCACGGGGCCCCTCCAGCCCCCATCATTCCCCAAAGCCTTGTTGCACTTGGAAAGCCCAAAGGAAAGGAATGAGAAGGTGAAGCAGAGACAGATGCAAAGTACTGACAAGAAATACCAAGGAGTAAATCGCCTTTGTTTTTTCATGCCAAAGATATTTGCATTCTTATTTCTCCCCTGGAGGCACAAACCTCTTTTGTTGTCCCATAACCACTTGCACTGTCGCTGCCAGGAAGAATTACAGCTTGGGGAGGGCGACCCATTCTCAGGGAAAAGCTTGTGTAACGGGATACCGGCTCTTGGAGGCCAGACGAGGTGGTCGCCCTTCATCCATACCCCTGCAAGGCATAACCCCTCGGAGGAAGGGGTTTCCTGCGGGATGGGGCGATACGGGGCTCCCCAACGACACATGGGGCACAGTCCCCATCGCTCCCCACAGCCCAGCGCCTGGATTTTAGCTTGTTTAGGATGGGACTGCGAGGGGTGAAGCTGCCGAAACCTTCCGGCAAGGACAAGAGCATCAGCGGCTTGCTGGAGGCAGTGGCCGTTGGACCAGCACTGCCATGAGAAATCAGCGGCAGCTTTCTCGAAGTTACCGAGCGAAAGCAATAGCTAATTTGCCTGCTTTGTCAGAAGTTTTCAGAGTTTTGTCCCCGCTGCCCGCTACCCTTACCTGCACCGCCCCAACTAGCAACTCCTATTGTGACAAAAAAAAAAAAGAAAACCAAGAGAAGGGACTCCTGCCAAATCAAACGCAGCAGCCCTTGCTGACGGGTGAGGCACTGAAGGAACATCTTAACCCCGGTAGTTTTTCCAGGGGTACAAACCAGAATCGTCAAGTTCCACTTTAACCCAGCAAACTGGGGTGGGGGGCCAGGCCAGCGCAGGAGGGCGGGTGAGGAGGGGTCCGGTCACCGCCCCACTCTGAGCCCTCTGCCATTACCTGTGGGCAAAAGTCCCTCGCCCACGAGCCCTGAGGAACGGTGTGAGGCTCTGAACCCTCCCCGGCAGCGTCTGTCCGCACCCAATGATTCGAGGCCGGCACCGGGATGCAGCAGTAGCGGTGGCTGTGGCACAGTGAGCCGGGAAACGCAACGCTGTCAGTTTTTTCCTCTTTTTTACTGATTTCAGGGAAATTTAAGGAAAACCCTAAAGCGCTCATCGCTTTAGTTCCATGGCCCTTTGCCGGGCACTGCTGGGCGCAGGAAAAACCCCCGTCCCGTGCTCTCCGTGCCAGATGTCTGATCCCCCCGCTCCCTTCCTCCCCCATCCATGTAGGTGGTGAGTCGGTCTCGCCTGCTTCCAGTTTGACTCACAAATCGCTACTTTTTAAGCTTCCTACATAAGGGAGATATCTTCCCCTAAAAATGCAACGTGTGCTGCCCGCGACGCTGGAGCACGGAGGGGACAGGCACATGCTGGCGTCCTCAAAAACGGCGTGCAGGGCTTCGGCGTGTGCTCAGCCCCATCCCAGCTGCTCCCATCCCGTCCCCAGCGCCTCGCATGGCAAATGGGACAACAGCTGCCTGCTCCGCTGCGAGCCCGAACCCGGGATGCTCCCAGCACTGCATCCCCCTGCTGCGGGGCAAGGAGGGAGGCAGGCAGCCGGACCCCGGGGCAAGGAGGGAGGCAGGCAGCCGGATCCCGGCCACGCTGCCCAAAGGGCCTAAAGTGTGCGAGGGTATCCTTTGCTCGCACCCCAACTTGCACCATCTCATCCCTTTCCCATAAGGAGATCGAGGCCTCTTCTGCAAACAAAGGGCATCAAAACTTCGGCACCAAACCGGAGCGGGCTCCGAGAGCCCCCGACATGGGGCGGGGGAAGCGACCTGGGGGGGGACCCGAACCCGCTCCCGGTGCCGCTCCCCGAGGGC
>JAYKAV010000223.1:3207074-3246084 GCA_035582835.1 Phoebastria nigripes
CGCCGGTCCCGCCCGGCCACTCGGGACCGGTATCACGAGGGACGGGGCACCCGCGCCTCAGGGCTGCCGAGCCTAATTAAGCCAGACCCTCTTCCGCAGACCCCTGAGAGTAATTATCAGCCGCGATGCTCCGTTCTGGTTACAGCAGCGGGAACACGGGTGGGATGAGAGTTTGCCGCCCGTGGGTGCCGCAGCCCCCGTGCACGCCTGAGGCGGTCCTTCCCCAGGCGCTGTTCCCCCCGTGACATACTGCAGGCGGCTCCTGGGAGATGCCAACTACCTGCAAGAGCCGAGAGAGCCAGCGTGGGCTACCACCACGCAGCACTCAAGGACCTGACCCCGCCGACACGCAGATGACCCACTGGAGAGCTGAGACACATCAGCCACGGGACGGAAAAGATGAGCTTCAAGAGATGCTGCAGTTGGGACGCTAAAGCTCACACAGGCAGCATGAGCTCCAGCCTCCGCCGTCATCCTTGCTTTTCAGCTTTTTCAAGCTTGATTTCTCACTAAAGTCACTGCAGGGTTGTCCATGCCTGCGTATCCTCCTAGCTGAGCCTGCACTGTCACCTTGCCACTGTGCAAATCTTTTTTAAGGGTGATGTCTTTAGGAAAGTCTAATACATGACAGCTTTAATGAACACAGCCATTGTTTTGTGAAGGAAGGACCAAAGAGCGTATTTATGTCGAGTAGGGTTCAGGCATCAGAGAATCCTGCTGCGACCAGGAGGCAAACGCACGCTCTGAACGTGGCCTGAGGTCGCTTAGGACCTGGCTCTCTTTCCCCTACTCTCTTTTGACACTCTTTGCCTTCAGTTTACAGCAAAATTATATCTTGTATCCAGTCATTCACATGTAATGACGATTTTCAGTATGTAAAAACAATCCAGGACACTTTTTTTCCCCTACAACGGAAAAGTTCACTTGCAAGCGACAGGGCAGCTGGCATTTGTTAGGAATTCCCCTCCTTCATTTTATCTGCTTGGGAAACTTGGCAAAGGAAAGGGTGCCTAAGCAGTACAGTGAATCGATACTACCCATGTCCCTGCCTTTTCCAAATGACCTAGAACTTAATGGGTTGGAAATTCATCAGTCTCCTAAAAATTGCATAAAGCAAACCACATGGAGTATCCCTGCTCGCCTTCCATCACACTTCAACAGCAAGCGTGATTTGGCGTTTTTCCTGTTATTAAGCTGCTTGTTCATATTTTGAAAGTCATTTTAGTTTTCGACACTTAAAAGCTGTGCTGTAAAACAAACACCTTTTGTCAAGGAAGCTTGTCCAACGGTGAAATTCCAAGACTCATCAGGGTTATTCCCACAATACCAAAAGCATCTCTGGGCTTTTTCTTCTTTAGATATTCCAAGAGGTCCCCTGAAAAAAAACAAAAACCAAAAACCAAAAAACAATGAAAAGGCTATTTTCAGGAAACAAGCAACAATATACAGAAAAGCTGTGAACACACAGGATTGTTTTTACGTATGTAAGCACACATTACTGAGCTGTCAGCCTGAGCATTCAGACACAATCATATTCCAAAGAGAGACTTTCAAGACCAAGCTCTCTTTGCAGACTTGGGCCCCAGGTTAAACCAGCCCAGATGTTTTTCTTCTGGTTCACAGATCATTGAAATATTACTTTACAAAAGCAGAAAGAAGAGTAAGAAACTTAGATGCTTGAATCTGTTGTTGACTGCTAGTGGGAAAAATCTTCCTAGCCCTATGGACACTAAGTGGGCTCAGCAAAATTCCTAGTAGACCACATGAGATAAAAATCACCACTAAGAATGCCCAAACAGTAGATTTTATTACTATACCCAGAGAAAATCTGTCTTAAACAGGCTTGACAAGAGTTTCATCTTTACTGTTGAAGCTAGAACCTAAATGCTATATAATTATGCTCAACAAAGGGCAAAACCTCCAGCTGACCACTGCATCAATGTGGGGAGTTTATTCCTCAGCCTCGACGGCTGGCAGAGCTCGGACTTCGCAGCTATAACAGAGTGATTCAACCCGCTCCTGAAGCAGGAGCCCGCGGCTCTTGGATCATCCTGCCGGCTGCAACGGAACGACTTATGCGAATAAAAATTACAGAATTCAACAGCTGAGGGAGCTGGGATCAGGGCTGGCGAGACAGGGAGCGTTAAACCGCGCTCACAGCCCTTCTCTGCAGCACAAGGCACTGGGAACCGTCTTTTGTCGGACATCTCCACTCCGACAAGCGACAAAGAGCCTAAAGTCCCCTCTGTTCATCAGTTAGGTCAACTGACTCACTTCACAGCCCTTCCTCGGAGCTGTAATATTCCCACTTATTTCAGTTTTCATTGAATTTCAAATTTCTATCAATTTCTCAGGAGAAAAATACATGTACTTGCTGCTAAATGGCGTTTAAAACACGCCCCCACTATACACGTAACCTTTTGCAGTTCCTTACAATGCCAAGAATTTATTGCATTGATATTTACCATCTTAACCAATAAATAAAGGAAAATTGAACTACGCAGCAGTGGTCCAAAACAATGTGTAACAGCAATACAGATATTTGCAATAACTACTGTAATGCTGGGTATCTTCTATTGCCACAGAGTAAGGGCTTTGCTTATTGCCACCACATCCAAGCAAGGCAATACATGAGGGTAAAAACACAAACACAATGTTACCCACAACCGGCAGCCTCGAAAAAATCATCAGCACGGGACAAAACCATGACATTGAGCTGTAATTCAGCTTTCAGCTCAGAAAGGAGCTCCGCATCCCCAAAACAGCCGATCAAATAGGAGACAGATGCGCCAGGACTTGGCATGCTGCATTTGTTGCTGATTTGTTTTTTTTTTTTCAGTGTGTATTTACAACAGGATCGTAATTATATTTTATTAATACAGCTAATTTAAAAAGTTGCTAATTTAAAAGTTTTAAAAGACCTGCGTGAAAGCAGAAGCAAGTGGAGGAGACCTTTGTGGTCTTTGTAATTAGAGCATCGCCCTTTCTGCAGGAGAATTTGCGTAGAACTTGCAAAAACAGGGGAAAAAAGCGTCGTGAGTGACGAGGCACCGTGACCACACTCTCATCACGGAGTTGAAACCCTTCAGGGGATTGCCTGCCTCCATGCATGCAACCAGGAGGCATTTTTTCTATGAAACATTATAGCAGGAGGTATTCCTGGGCTGACTGGTTTGTGTAGGTGTGTTCTCTCTATTCCCCTGCCAGAAGCAGCATTTCCCCAACACGCCTAATAGTTCTTTGGTGTTTTTATAAAAAAACAAACAAACAAAAGCTCTAATATTTTACACTCGTGATGCTTTTTGTGTTCAGAAGCTTTTACAAACCTTAGTGAGGCTTGCTGGAAGATACTATGTTCAGACAGAGGAAGAGTTTAGCCCATGGTTCCAACATACGTACATTAATGTTCTTCTATTTTTTCCTCTGATAATTTCATTATTCTCTCAAGCATTTCAAAGAGACATAAAACAGCAAAAAGACAGTGATCCTGGGATTCCCGGGAAGCATTGCCGACGTGGTGATAGGGATTGAATTTCACACCTCCCCTTAGGGCGGTATCATTTCTCCCGTAGCCCTGTCCCGAAGCAGGATGTTATCTGCTGGACCCAAAGCCGCTGAGCGAGCACGACTGCTATATTTAGTGCTCAGATGTTCCTGGAATCCAGTCCTGTGCTCAGAGCATGGCGGTTCTCCCTCCGCGATGATTTGGTCTGAAGCAAACAGAGACAGCTCAGATGTTTCCAACGCTTTTCAGGGCACGTATGTGGTGTAACGCTGGCATCACCCTGCCTGCTCGCTTCAAAATAGTATGGGGCTCAAACAGAACTGTGTGCAGTGAATAATCTTGCCATTTCAGTCAAACGAACTAGCTGTGCATTGCAGATCTGCTGTTTCTCTTACTAGTATTTTCAGTTCTGGCCTGTTTTTCATAAGCATTGCATTAAGAGCTCTTCCCAGGCAGTTTACCCATGCTGGGTGGGACATAAAGATGGGGTGACATTCGTGTCTGCACAAACAGAAATCCTGTCTGACCGGAAGATGGAGGAAAAAAATCAGCCCATGCTAAAGAAATGTGTGATCCAAAGAGCTCCAGCTATGGAAGTGGGAATTTAAATGAGGATTTAGTTATTCTCTTGCTTTTAAGGAACTGTAAAACGTGTGGGGTTATTTCCTACACCACTGCCAAGATCTGGAGGCATTTATTTGCAATGGCTTGTGACTGTTACAAAAGGGAACGTGGAGATGGGACCAGTGAAATCCTGCCACGAAGAGGTACTGGAGGATCCTGCACTGAAAATAATCCTCAGCAAGAAGATAGACGAGACCTTTCCTCCAAGGATCTCAGGAGTGCTCTACACTAGCAGGCTCACACCATACTGCCTTTCTTTATCAGGGAAATACAGCACAAAGGTGCTGGGGCGGAGGTGGTTTCAGTTCACTGGAGGTGTCTGAAAGTGCAGAGACCAAGTCTGAGCTGGTCACTGCTGGGAAGTGACTCACCCGACCTACCTGGGACACCGTTTCAGGCTGAGAATTGCTCTCTGGAGGTGCTTTTTTCTGATTATAGATGGCCCCCAAAACTGCTAGCTCCGAGAATGTTCCCTAAATGTGGGCAGCGACCCTCATCCAAGGGACAGCAGGCTCCCCGCCTGCCCGGGGAATCACTGACCTCCACCTCCCAGGAGAGCCACGGCAGTAAGTGAAGGTGCCAGGCTATGTTTTCCTCCTCTGCTCTCCTGACTTTGGCATAATCACACGCATTTGTCTTGCTGCAAGGAAATGAGACGGGGTATGGAGACACRGAATGGAAAGCCTGGCTCCAGCGAAACGGCTGGCTGCTGTCCAGGTGCTTTCATATTCGATCTCTGCATCTGTGAAGAGGGAAAAACAACACTTTACCTTGCTAGCCTCTTAGAGAGAAGCTACTTTGGGCAATTAATTTGAATATTAAATGCCTAAATACTCTCCAGGTATCTATCCCACTGGTTCAGGCAATTGGGGTTGCCTTTCTAAAGGAAGAAATCTTGCAAGTGTCAGTCAGTGCTTTGGCATGACAAGGAAACAGCCACGGTGACTTGCTGCTGACGTTTATACATGTAAAAATGTTCCCTTACCCCAGTGGCATGCCCAGATAAAAGATAGTAGAGATGACTGTGCACTGCTTTATTACAAGTGCAATGAAAGGCAACATTTCACTGGCAACAAGAGGAGGATTTAGGATTTGCTACATGCTGGAAGAAAGTATTTAGTAATATTTCTCCCTGAGTATTGCAGAGGTGAGAGAAGGAACAGCAGAAAGGTTTCCTGCTGTGAGCAGAGATGTAATGTCGTCGGCAGAGAGAGACATCGGGAACAGAGGAGGAAGGAGAGCTGGTGTGGCTTTGGCTGCGGAGCTGGCAGAGTCACGGCAGGCTGGCGTCCCCTTCCCAGGCAGCAGCCAGACTTGTGGGGCACAGCAGATGATACAACGAGAAATTCTGAGGTTGGTTTGATTATGGTTTTATAAAGGGCATCACAGACTTACATCAAGCAGGAATTCCCTGAGTGGTTGGTACCATCGCTCCGCACGCTCCCGGTGCACTGCAGCGCCTGCAGCCAGCCTGAGCACAGCTGCACCAGACCCGACGTCTGGCACTTTGCTGGGCATGGGCTGCATCAGATCCCCTTTCCTCCTAAAGTTTTGTAAGTGGGGATGGGAGAGAGGAGGAAGGAGAGTCTGCCTGGGTCATCTGCATGAATAAAAGAGGAAGTTTTCCCCTTAATTCTAGACAATTTTTAGCAAACGCCAGACATGATGTAAGAAGACTTTTGCTGCTGAAGGCTTGCTCAACTTGCTCCCCTGCAAATCCTAATGTTAATAACTCTTTGAAAATGCTGGTTTCACTGAAGTTTTTTTGTTTGCTTCCTTTTTCTTCAGCAGGAAACGATCATCAATTCACAGCTGCTCCCACCATTAGACTTTGGATTAATATAAGAGGATCCAGCTCATACAGAAAAAGTGCAAAATATTATGCCTAGGCATCCACATCAAGATCTGTGTCATTTATAGATATTGCATTTTCTTTCGATAAAAGCTGAAAACAAAGAACAACTCCCAGGCAAAGACTGTGGGTACGCAGAGCACTCAGAGTTGAACCTCACGTCAGGGCTGGTGATCGCACCTACTAATTGTGGAAGTGCTTACTGCCATAACAGCCTGATGTGGTGAGCTGCTGGAGATAAATTATTGATGGTCGGTGTCATCCCACAAACATCGTTTGCATGGTATACGGTCAACATGGAAACAGTCATTCATTCTCTCAATCAGCGCAGAAGGCCATCTGGGGGAGTGTTAACGTTAAAATACATGCCCTTTTATTTTTTTCCACTACTGCTTCCCCTTTGAATCTGATAAAGGGGTGGCTTTCTTCTACGTAAGAGAAGTTGACTGTCTTCCAGGCTCCAGGCAACATAACAGAGAGAACACAGGACAGAGCCTGCAACGTGGCTAAAAGCCATCCAAGGTTCGGCCTGGTGCTGGATAGGAGAGAGAGATGGAAATCAGGCAGGGATTTTGGCTCTAAGCATTACTGCCTGTCAATGGGAAGAAGCCTGGGAAGGGAGTCAGCATCTTCTATACAGGCACCATCCACTATATTGAATATTGGAATWGGGAGGGGGGAAAACTCACTTTGCTGGATGCATAGGGTCTTGTGCTTCCTCCTGCTCTGTAAGTCCTAAATTAATAAAAACCAGTCTGCACTGATCAGCGTCATCGTACTGGGTCACCGCATTTCAAACCATCCAGGCAGAGAAATGAGATTTATTCACTTACTGCGTCTGCTGACAAACATGTTCCTACCTTATTCTCCAGTGCCTTACATAGCCCTCATTGCCTGAGGAACAGCAAACGCACAACTTGCTGCTTACAGCCGGCAGCTGGGAGGACACAGGCTTTAAATATTAACCTTCGTACGAAGTCGCAAGCACTGAAGCAGACCTCTGCTCACAACAGCCTACCCCAAATCCAGGTTTGTCAGATCTAGTGCTCAACAATTAATCAAACTCTCAGCTTCCTCCACGGAGCGAAGCAGAGGCAGTAGCTTGGCTGCACGCATGGGCGGGGACCGCGTCTCCCATCTCAGCGCACATCTCATTTCTGCTGGATGTTTTGATTCCTTATCTTCGAGTCATCTGCAGCTTGTTTACTGAACTCGGGTGTAAGGACTGACTCTGCCACGGCGTGTTTCACAGGCTGGAGTGGGGCTTGCTCTGATCTTGCAGGAGCTTCTCTTAGGAGCAATAGTGAGCAAGAATCTCAGAGCCCACAAAGCTGCCGATGGAGTAGGAACAAACATCTCACCTGTCGTTTTTCAGCGTGCATAAAAACACAAGGGAAGAAAGCAGAGAAAAGAAATCCAATACAATCTGAAGTCACAAATAAAACACTATTGCAGAACCTTGTGGGACTCGGTCTATCTGGACCCTTCTTATTAATTTAATCTAGTAATTCACATTTCACGTACAGTGAAAACATTTCAGCTCGTGTGGAGAACACAGCCAAGCAGTGCATTAGGTGGGCTGGCCAGAAGTAACTCGATGCCATCACATCTTTTTTTTTTGTTTGTTTTAGAGAAAAAAACCCAGCAGGCTCTGCGCCAGCGCAGGCTCTTGTCCTATTTCCAGCCGCGTTCCCCGAAGGGCCCTGCTCACTTGGCAGCCGCTCCTCCAGCACTTTGCCCTTCAGCTGCTGTAGAGCTTTACAGCCAGGTCAGGTTCCCTGCAGGAAGGGGACTCCTAAGGTCACCTCTGAAACCAGCTCCTGCTGCCGGCGGGGCAGCCAGGGAAGCTCTTTCGGCAGAGCTTCACTCCATTTTTGTTCCCTTATGTCAGTTATTGTGTAATCTCCGAGTTACTTTAACAGGAAGGAAGAGGCTTGAAAACCCAACCTACATTCAGTAGTACATGCAATGAGGTGTTTTGTTAAATCAAGAGCTTTGTGAAAGTGAAGAAACTTCCACTTGCTCACATCAATCCTGTAACACGCTCCTTCCCTGCCCCTCCTTCAGCTCTCCCACCGCCATCAGCCACCGGGCGCGTGGGTGCAGTTATCAGAGCCTGCAAGTTACTGCTGAACGGGACAGCACCACTAACCTATTTCAAATGAGAGCTTTAGTCAACAAGAGCTTAACTAGAAGCCTAGGTGAACCTTGATGCGATTACACTTGTAATATTGGGCTTAAAAAAAAAAGAAAAAAAAAACCAACATGATCTGTTAAGATGAGTTCTAGATGTTACTTTTACTCATCTCAGGAAATAAGATGCAAGAAAAAAAAGCTTCCAAAAAACCCTGAAGAGATTGGTTTTCGAAGTCAGAGCAACATCACAAACAGTGTTTATTTGATGTTAACTGTTTTCAGTGCAAAAAAGTGGTCAAGAGATGAGGTTGTGATTCCTCAGAAACAACCCCCCTCGGAACAGGCAGGACCCAGAATCAAAACCGCACAGCGGAGCGGGGTGAAGTTTCAGGGCATCTGACAGGTTTTTAACTCCTCATTTCAGTGAGTGGAGGTGGCTCCTTCCCACAATGAACCCTGCTCTCCACAATGCAGAGGCTGGGGAGAGTGTGCAGGTTCCTATTAATCCACAGCAACATTCACCTACACTAAGAATTTGTACAGTTTATGTATTCCAATTATCCAGACAAATACTAATGTTGAGCACTATCTCTATAAACAAGCAGGACTTGGTCTGAGTATTTTCACAGATTTAGTGTCCGCAGCATGCCAGTCAAATCCGAGAGCTGTTGTGGAAAATGAAGCATCTCAGGCCTATAAAAACTGACAAGGAGAAATCAATGTTTTGCTGCAAAACATTGCTTCATATTGCAGCCGGTTGCAAAACAGCCAGTGATCCATTTCTAGAGGAGGCAGAGTCTGGCTTATTCAGAAAACAGCTTAAAAAAAAAAAAAAAAAAATCTAACTCTGCAATACTGAGATACATAATTTATACAGAGGCTTGCCACTTACGCCAGAACACGCACAACTGTCATCAATATTTTAAATACTGAGTACCACACTGGTTGTCAAACGCAAGTCAGCAATCTCCTTTTGCCTCTCTACTGGAGAGAAGTAATCAGGCTGAACAAGAATGTGGATGAGCCCTTTTAGCAAAGAGCTTGCTTGAGACCAGAGACTAACTCTTACTACATATTTTATTTGAAACACAAGATGTGGCAGGAGCAAAACAGTTGGCCTTAGCCAACCAACAAAAAATGTCAGTTGGCTGCCTCCACACGCTATTAATTTGAAAAAATAATTTCATAATACCAACATGAGGCTGTATATGTTTATTCAACGTCAGTAATTTTTGTACACAAGGCAAATATTAATAGCTGAAAGGCAACACTTTTGGAGAGTATGTACAGAGCAATGTACAAGCGAGTGTAAGAGGTTTTAAACTATTAATCAATTTAACCGTTTTATAAAAAGGAAGTGATGCTTTTTCTTCTAAGACCTCCCTTAGAAATAATTTATTGCCAATCTTAAACTAAAGCAAGGAGAAAAAAAATTTACAATAAAAAGTAGTCCCTGGAAAGTTTATAAAAAGTTAAACATATAAAATTGTAAGCCACAAACATTTATACAAAGCTAATACAAATCTTGGTTTTGTTAAAGATCTATGAGGTTGTTACAAAATATATTTTTACATAAAGGCTTCAGGTAAGGTAAGCTCTCACTGCTACTGAAAGCGCAGGAAAGCGGTTTTAAATAGTCTGCAATTCAACTTATTTTCAAGTACAATGCAAAGAAATTGCAAAATGGCACTGTATTGCAATGCTGTGTAATTTTAAAAAAAAAACCAACTATGTTAATGGTACCATCAAATAGACAAGACCTGTAAAGTTAACTTGTGAACAATTCAGTATGGCATGAAACTTCTGATCATTTTGAAACAGGAAATGTTATTGTTGGAAAATGAACCTTCTGCAACCGTCCTTAAAGAGAAATAACCAGAGAAGTCTTCCGATGGCAATGGACATGTTAAACATGCACAGTTCTCAGTCTTTAAGCAGTGAGTTGCTCCCAAACATGGTGAGCAGATGCAGTTTGACCAAGCTTTCTGGGACTGATCATAAATACTATTACTAGCCAAGTGTCATGAAGCTTGAAACACCCACCTGATCTGAGCAATTTGCTAGAATAATTCTGATGGGCAAAATTTAAAGCTACTTACTAGACAAATGAGTCCAATATACAGCCTTTGAGATCAATGAACCCACCTGACTTTTTTTTTTTTTTTTTTAAGAGCAGATATTCTAGAAGAAAGCTTAAGTTTTACACAAACTGATGGCTTACGCTCCCACATACAATATATAAAAAAAGTGAAATTTTTAAAGCCCTGATGAACAGCCACAGTTTTCAGGTATCAGTCAACTCAGTTTAACACACTGCAGCAGGGAACAGTCGCTAAAACACCAATTTCACCTTCAAGTACAGGAAGGCTGTACAAGACAGTGGTATATCTCCACACGGCCAGTGATCAGTGATCTTTTTAACAGAGCTCACTCCATCGAAGAGAACTAAGAAAGTTTTGGGAAACTTGATTTTCTACCTGCTTTCCCACCTTCACTAGAAATATGTCCTGACCTTGTACCACAGACTGGTTTACATGAACAAGCTTCACTCTTACTAGCCAACTGTGACTCATTTGTTTGCTTCAGGATAAAAATCAGCCTGTTCAAAACATCAATCCTTCAGCTCTTGTACCAAAATTACATCCTGCTATAAAGAAATAATATTTAGAAACAAATCTAAAAAGAAATACAACAGTACACGCTATGCTCCTTTTCAGGTAGCTAATGAAGAGTAAGTTTGAGATGGAAAAGCCAAACGGTGATTCGGTTTGTTTAGCCAGTATGTTAACATAGGAACCATGTAAACAGTTACATCAAGGTTAGTTGCCTCACCCCCTCTAAAGAAGTGGGAGTGGGAAACGCGAGCGAGTGATTTGACTCAGTCATTTCATTAAAATAATTCATTTCTGCCTGAGATTCATATAGTGCTTACCTACCAGGGCCTACTTTGTCGGAAGTGACCCAACATGGGGGTCCACCTTGCTATCTCACAGGCCCTGGTGTTCACAGGGAAAGTGATCTGAAAGGATTAAAAACAGGTTTTTTGTGTTGGTTCAGGGGAAAAGCCTGCTGAATATTTTTCCCCTTTTAGCTAACGTCAGAAGTGCCCAGCGCCTTGGTGATACTGATTGTATCCTTGGACTGACATCAGTTTTGAGGCTCTTTAGTAAATTAACAGGTCCCTTGACACAAAACTCATCAGCATTTTACATAAACTAATTTGTTTAGACAAATTCCTGGTAATCTTCATATCATCCACTATCCAGTCTTTAGTCTTTTCTGCAATCATCTAGTCTGACATCCTGCAAAACACATACTACAGACCCTCTCCAAATTAATTATTTTAATCAGAGCAGAGATAAGTCTCTTTTCAAAAAAGAAACTTGTTCAGACAACTGTCAGCAATGAAAAAAAACCAAACCTACTGCTCCTCTTGTTGACTAACAAGGGCATGGATTTGTTCAATTTCTGCTTTCCAACAGTGGACTTTGAGGCTACTAGACAGAGGTTTGTTGTCTGCTCATGTAGCATTTATAGCTCAGCCAAATCAACCTGTCATCCTTCTCCAAAGAGGGAAATGGAGAACTTCTGACTCCCATTACAGGCATGTTGTCCAATCCTTTAAGTAGCCTCACTAGCCTTTTTTGAGGTCTCCAGTCCATCGCCCTCCTTGAACTGCTCACACATGACCTGAAGACGTCAAACCAGAAGTAATTATATCCATGTCCAGCAAGGAGGCAAAATCTACATTAAATATCCCCATCTAAAGATTATATTAATCCTCCTGACATCAGCGTTGCACCCAGACTTTATGTTTAGATTATGCACTATGACTTCTCCCAAGCTCTTTTCAGAATTCTTTCTTCCCAAAATAGTGCCTTATTGCAGAAATCGCAGACTAATCTATGTCTACTCATTGGATGATATAAAAAAAATAGAGGTCTTTCAAAGCACCTAACTAAATAAAAATACACTATTCCCCTTCTACTGACAGGAGAACAAGGTACAGAGATGTTAATACAACTTACAATCACAGTAAGTAAAAGGCTAAGTTCAGAAGACAGGCAGCTTTCCTRTGTTCTAGCAGGGACACTGCTGAGAATATTATGTCACACCGCTTGCCACATGTGCGGTATGTTAATAAAAATTCATTTAAGAAAGTATTGGCCAGCATCATGATCCACAGGAATTGGCCGGTTCCACGGGGCAAAGTGGCAAGCTGAACTGCCTATGTGACACTACAGTCTGGGGGAAACTTGGTAGCGGCACTACTTTTTAAAACACAAGCTCACAAGCTTACTCTCATTTTGTAGTATGCTGTGCAGTGTATGAGGATTTCTGGGCAAGAATTATTTTTTATTATTTTTTTTAATCACATGGCAATGGTAACAACCCCCCCTAAAAAATAAAATAAATAAATGAAGCTGCAATGGAACTTTTGGTAAAATATTCTTAGTCACAAGCAGCACTCTGGAGTATGCTGTGCAACATATTTGGCTCAAGTACACTTAGGATTGCTAGACCCAACTGGAAAGTCTCAGAAAGAACCTCATCAGCTGAAGCACGTTCTGCTGTGACATGTTCTTTTTTCAGAAGAAAACATTCATCTTCACGGTGTCAGCTACACAAGGCCTCTGCTGGGAACACATATGCTCACATAAGGCCACTGAAAATACCGTAGGAGGACAGAACACAAGGAGGCACTTAGGTTTGCAAGTACTTCTATCCATCACCAAATGCTTACTGATTAAGATGAGGCACACTGTAAGAAGTCATGAAGAAAGTAAAAATAAACCAGTGCTATATTAAAGCGCTTCAAGAACAGGTAAGGTACCTATATGTAACATCTGGTTAGTGAAGATAAGAAATACAAGTTTAGCTTGCTCCCCCTTCCCACATCAGAATTTCAAGAGAACCGTATCATAGTGCTCTGTGCTTTGCCATGGCTCCAAGACGTATGTACAATGCAATAGAGTGAAACCGTGTACTGTGCCATTCACTAATTCCTCATCACTAGACTTCTGCCTGCATTAGTACTTCCTGCCAGGTATGTCGGAAGCTCCCAATCTAAGTATTTTTAAAGCATCTCCTAGTCAAACCCCACGCAAAGATTTATACTTGAACAGGAAGTACGTTACACCCAGGAATCCTAGCTTCAAATAGGTGATTCCAGCAAGGGATTTATGGGATTTCTAACCAACAATAGACCTGAGAAATCATAAGTCAGCTATGGTATCACAGTCTTCATAATGAAGTTAGATGTTAAAAGTTTCTCCCCCCCTTAAATTACTGCCACAGTCTAACAATTGCAACAATTTCACTGAAGTTCGGACTTGGAATTCTGAAGGTGGAATGAATTTTCTAGGATAATATACACATTCTTAAAAGGTCAAATTCATCACTTTACAGGTAACTTAGACATAGGCCTGCTATAAAATTACAACTTGAGTCAACTTGAAGCTACACTGGAAGAGATTAAGCCTGAATTTCTGCAGAAATTGGCAATAATGTGTTCAGCAGCAGCTTTTAGCCACATATCAAGAAGTCTGACAGGATCTGGATTTCTCTACTCCTGCTGTAAACTTCTAGTTAAAAAACAAAAAACCAACACACAAAAGTTACTCAAATAAAAATGTCTTTTTGCACATCACTGTAACATAAGCTGCTTGAGGTTGTCGTGAAGGATGGTATCCTTGACATCACGGAAAACTAGCCGGATGTTTTCTGTGTTAATAGCAGTGGTGAAGTGGTGGTAGAGGGGCTTCTGCTGCTGGTCCCGGCGTTTAGTACGAAAACAATCCACCAGGAATTTTTGGACATCTGTTAAGCAGTGGGGATCCCCTTCAAACTCTGGAAAATAGTCTTTGATGCTCACTTTTTGTACTTTTTCCTCAAGCAAGTCCGTCTTATTTAAGAAGAGAATGATTGAGACGTTGCTGAAAACCCGGTTATTGACTATTGTTTCAAAAATGTTCAGGGATTCCGTAAGGCGATTCGTTTGCCGATCCTCCATAAGCACTTGGTCAAATTCACTCGAGGAAACAAGGAAGAGTATTGATGTGACACTGTCGAAGCACTCGAACCAACGTTTCCGTTCTGACCTTTGGCCACCTACATCAACCATTTTGAAAGGAACATTTTTTATTTCAAAGTCGTACTCATGAATCCCTTTTGTGGGTCTTCGTGCCAGCAGTATATCTTGCTGTGAGGGAAGATAATCCTATAAAAAAAATAAAGGAGAGTTTGCTGATTAAGATACAAGTCACAGGCATGGTGATCACAGCTGACTTGCAATCGAGAGAAGAGCTTGCAGAGGAACAGCACGATGTTTTGAACAAACATACACATGTATGTGTATTTATATGCTAACACTGAAGCATTTTGGAAAGATCTAGAGTCTAAAGCAGGAAACACACCCAATATTAAATCAAAACACGCACCCCAGAGAACTGAAGCTTTCCATTTGCCACATGACAAGGATCCATAAACAACCTGAGAGGTTTACTATCAATTCCTCATGCCAGTTTCCCTCATTCTGGATTACTTGATGCTTCATTCATCCTCTTCCCACAAAGCTGGGAAAAACACTGGCTGCCAACACTGCAATGCAGCAAATGGGGTCTAAAACAGGTTTCTCAAATCAGTAACCATGGTAGGATCCCATTCTAACTGTGGGCACTCAGTTCCTCCCATGTTCTCGTGCATACTGCACAACTGCTTCTAGAAAAAAGAGCTGCTCCACTAACTAATTTTTAAGGCAATCAGTTATGCCAGAAAAGCAAAACCTAAGCAACTTACTGTGTTTGTGCCATGGATCTTTTGCATCCAGCTGCATTGGTCCAAAAAGTCACTTCTATTAGCTGTGTGCCACACCTGTAAGCTCACACAGCCTGATTTTGTCCAAAACATACTGTGCAATTAGCAGAATAGGAGAAGAAACAGGCAGCTGAGGACAGCAGCCCCTTCCCAGCAGTACAGCCTAGGAGGGCACCCGAGAGAGCTGTACCCTGAAGTTCCCCAGCCTGCCTTTTCCCCCAGAATTAAATAGGCAGGATAAGTGGTTTTTTACTATTTTTTTGACTGTTACATGAACAGTCATCATCAACAAATGCAGATGCTAACAGGAAGAGGAATTCTTATTAGTCAGCTTTCGACAGCATGAAATTCAAGACTCATATTGGGGATTTCTTCATTCTTAGAATTACACTTTTGCATTTGGTCCAAGTCTTTCTGCTATTTAAAAAGTGCATCTCTAACAGACCGCTGGCTGACGCTGAAGTTTAAAGCTTTTTTGTTCACTTGTTATGGAAACCCTTACATTTTTCCAGCATTCCTCACAACTTCAGAGAGAGTGACTTAGGTTTCAGAGTTGGAATTTTAGTCTCCTCTTAGTGAATGATCTACGATCTTCCTTTGACAGTGCCAGTTACCAGACTTGGAGCTTTTATAAAGATGTGTAAGACCATGGTCCAGAAAGTCTGATTCAACTAGTAAGCTGGGGCGGGGGGAACAAACACACAACTACATGGCTATTTAAATACTAGTATTCCAAGTTTAAGGCAGCTGGGCAAGTTTGATCCACAACCTTTAAGAAAGCAATTTTAAAAATCATGAAGTGAGCATAATGTTCCAAAAACTCAAGGATCACTTTGCTTTACTATGTAAGCTCAAAAGCGAAACTAGCTGGAGAGAGGCTGTTTTGTTTGAACTCCTGGGTTTCTTTATTCGAGCTGCCCATGACTAAGGCACTGATTTTTATCGTGGCACGAATTACAAAGCGGCTCTCTGAAGCGCAGGCTCCCCACCCTGCACTTTTTGCTGTAGCACTATTACACATCCAAAACCCGCACCACCTAAATCTGCAGGAGAGTTGAAGTGCTAAAGCAGTATCATGCTCACCCCAAACTGAGCAACAGACATGTGCTTCCACCCCCTTGCCTGATTAAAAGAAGCAACTTTAAAGGGTAATAAGATTTTTATCTTTATTTGTTAAATTTATCTTGGGTCTTTTCTACCAAAAATTGTTAGAGAGGGAGAACAATCAGAGGAATAGAGCAAAGACTGTATCAAATGTCATTGGGTACATGTGAAGGGATTTTGAGTAAAGCTGACCGTTAACATTTAGGCAAGAGAATGTCGCAGGTTCAACACTTATTCCATCTTTTAAACAGGAATGTATAATCTTTTGTTATTCAGGAAGTTAGTCTCAAGTTCTCAGAACAAAACCAGAAAGCCTTAGGAAAGCTCAGGAGTGATTGGAATTCTTAAAGTAAGTAAATAAATAAAATCAATTAATATAATAGGCAAAGCCATATATACCTTCAACATTGAAATAAGAGCACAAAGCAAACTCTTCTGGGAGTTGGCCTGTACTGTTTATTCAGTAAAGCTTTCAAGAACAAGGAGCTTATCCCTAGAATTCCTTACAAATTCCCTCTCGAGTATTATTACTCATTTAAAATTCCTTCCACACTTGCAACCACAAATAAAATCCTTTCAAGTGCTTTCAAGTTCTAGATGCACAGAAGACCTACCATGTTTTATACCAGATAATGGCTACTTTGATGCAACAGTCTGCAAATGAGTGCACTGGAAGTCAAGTGCTTCATATACAGCCATCATTTGGCTACAGAAAACTAAATACAACAACTCCTAAGAAATCTCCCAGTATTTGGTTATCTTTTTGAAGGATGATTGTGTTTTCTCTCTCATGCCCAGATTCTTGGGATAGTAGCAGCTTGCCACTGCAGCAATTCTGAACTAGCCCCTTTCTCACTGTTGATCCGATTCTCCATATCTGAAGGCTGCAGCATTAGGCGAGTATTTTCCTGGGACAGCACTGAGTATTATTTTCAAAGTCCTTCCAATGTTTCGCCATTGTCAATCGGTACTTTTCCCACAAGCATCCCCAAGCACACTCTCCTTTTCTACACTTTGCCCAATCTTCCATGTTCACTCTCTTCTTTTTCACCTTCTTCCATTTTGGTGGAGGTTTTTTGGGGGGGGAAGGTTTGTTGTTTTTTTGTTTTATTTTCTGTGCAGCTCTATTTGCCTGCAAGCACAGCTCCTCCCAAGGATACATACTGATATTGACTTGGAACATGCGCTTTCCTCCTGAATTGTCTCCTTCTTCAAATTCACTACAGTCTGTTTTCTCCTAAAGGACTTCTTTTGGTTATCAGGTAGCCCTTTTGGCTATCACATCACTGTTTGCCTAGTTAAAATTACAATTTAAGGCATGAATAAAATCCAATCACAACATGGAAAGCGATGTCTCCCTATGAGATATTTTGAATACATATAGTCTGTACTGGCAGTTGAAATAACAACAAACAGTTGCAAGGAATCCAGCCGATCCCACATGTATAAGCCAGCCAGCTACTCTTTATTTTGCTGATCTGATTAAATCTGAACATTAAGTTCTTTTCCCTACACACTGTTATCATCAGCTCCCTTTTGGCAAGAGGCACGTGAGCTCCCTTTCGGCAAGAGGCACATGAATCGCAGGTCTATCTGTTTATAAGCAATTTAGTTGCAGGCCAGGCCAGCTGTATCAGATAACAGATACGAACAGTAAAATACTTGTATTAATAGAGTTTGGGGAAGTAATCATTAGACAAATCTTGCATATAGATAAGGATAAACCAGAAGAACCTATCAAATCTTTCACTCAGTAACAAAACTTAGCTAGCACTTTTTCCACAAAGACTTAACATTTTCTATGACAGCAGATCTTGAAGAGTCCCTCTGTATCTCAACACCATTTGGTCTAACTTTAAACCAGAAAAGCTGTAATTCAGAGCTCAGCGTTCCCACAGCAACGTCAGACCTACAATAAGTGTGTGTGTGTATATAAAAATATAAAAAAAACTAGTGACTTCAAGTTTCACACTTTAATCAAAGAATGGACCAAGGTTTCTAAATAAAGAACTTTGAAAAGAAGCTGCAAAAATCTTTACCCAAATGTGCACAAATGTGGGGGGGGGGGGACACCAACAAAAACCTTCAAAACTGAAGTGGCATTGGATTCAAAGACCATGAGAAATCCACCATTAGCAGAAAGTTTAGCAGTTCATTAAAGTGAGTGCAGTTCATTGTAACTATTGCCTTATAACTCATGACCAAATCAAAATTCAGAGAGCGAGTACTGGAGTTCTCAAGCAAGATATCTGGGAAGCATATGCATTCTGCAAGATGATCACCAGTGCTCTAGTTAGAAAAATGACAGTTCAAAGCAGAAAAATAGTCTGGCTTAAAATTAAATTTTTATCTGTTAAAGAGAAAAAGAAAAATGAAATTAAGCATGATGTAACAGGATCCAATTGAAGTGGTTTGGATTCCTTCATCATTTGTTAGCCATCAGCTGGAAATGACCATGGAGAAACTGCTTCCCCATGGAGTTCAAGCTAGCATCCCATTTTAAAGGCAGTTTTTCCACATGCCATTTCTGCAATACATGACTAATGAGTATCGGCATACAACTTCATTATTCAAGCAGTAACCAACATTTTTATCAAAAAGTATTCTATGGAAGTTTCAGCTTTTTCCCCAGAGAAAACAGATTTTATTCTGTACCAAGTTTGTTTATTTTAAAGTAGATACTACAGAAAGGTAGCACTGACCTGTGCACTGATTTAACTTAGTGTTCCTAACTGGATATGTAAAAACAAAAGCAGTCATTTTTGGATATCAATTAGTGTTGAAGTGCTACTTTAACAGTATTCYGACTCGACAAGGACTTGTAACTTGGTTTTTGTTCAATTTCTACAGAATTTTTATTTCCAGAAAGTCTCTTGGCCCTTGCATTGCCCTGTGTTTTTGACATGTCAGTGATGAACTGCTGAGATAATGGGACAGTCAAAGTTAACTAAAGATAAAGTTATTTGAGTGGACGCTAATTACATTTCATCTGTTTAAAACCCAGAGATCACAAAGATTACTTAAAACTCAAGACTGGAAAAAAAAAACAAAACAAAAAACTTACTTGTTCTCCAAGTTTATCCAAGTTGTCCAAGAAATACTTTACAGATTCCCCCTAAAAAGAAAGCAAACGGTTATTTAAATAAGTAGCACACTTGATCCCAATAGTTTACATTCTGAAGTCCAGTTAATTTACCGAAACCTAGATTTAAGTGTTGCAAGCTTTAATCGCTACAATTTTCTAAAGCAGCTATCCTAAGAACACAACTGACGTTTTATTTTTAGGCCAGTTAATATTTAAGCTTAAAAGCATAGGTAGGCACATTTATAATAGTTAAATTATTTCAAAGTTTAGAATTGCTAAATAAATCCTACAGTCTTATCCACAGGGAGTATCAACGAAGCAACCACACCTTCATTATGAAAAGATACATTCAATCCTTCTAACCCTTTGAAGAGTCTGCACATACAGGCATTCAGGTACAAGGATTAATCACTGGAGGTAAGTTAATTTATAACTGCATTGTCATATGATCCCATTCATACAGGTACTTCCCCTGAGCACAGAAAATTACTAGCAGAATAGCAGATGAGAAACCACAAGAGGTGAAGCATTTTACTGAAGTTTCCTATCAGAGACCAAGTTGGACCAGAACTCCGTACTCTGGGAGTAACGAACAGAGCTCCGTGCTGCCATACTGCATGATATCACATCTACTATACAGGTTATCTTCCGGATTCAAGCCATCGCTGTCCTTGCAAATAGTAACTGCAGTTTTTAATCCCTCCAGTATTGTGGAACTAAAGATTTTTTATTGTAAGCCTGAACTACAGTCAACTCTCCAGCACTCCATTAGGGAGTTGGGATTGAGGAAGAACTCTTAAAAGGATGCTGCTGAACCTGAGTTCACTTGTAATAGGTAATGTACTGATTGAATTTATTGCAAAGGAAAGTAGTACCTTTTTAGGATTCTCAGCATCATCACAGAAACAGAAACATGCTTCCTTTTGAAAGCTCTTGATTACCAAGCTGCAACTTACCTACTTTATAGTAAATACAGAAAAGAAACCATCTGTGTTTTCACTCTGCGGATAGAAGAGCAAGAATTCTGACTGCATTTTCTTGATGAGAAATTCAAGAAGCATCCAAGGCTTCATCTAAGCCAGAGAAGTGAATTAGGACAGGAGTTACACCCTGATAATGACTTCCCCTCACTTGAATTTGAACTCTGCAAACTTATCTAGGAAGAATATCAAACCTCAATATTAAACTGTGTCATCTAAGCAGCAGTAAAGTAGGGCAGGGTAAATAACAGTCCAAAAAGGGTTCTGGCAGACACATAAGCCAGGTACCATTGCAAGTTTTCCACGTACTGAAAAAAGTTATATCATACAAGTAGATACCACACCTTTAAGTGTGCAATTTGAACATCAACTTTTAATTAGGCAAGACTGGGACTCTGGTTGAAACATGCCTAGTGCTCGACACACCTGCAGGGAAAGAGTCCAACACAGTTCTACTACCTTATTTTACCTTCTATTTGGCTTAACATTACCGATTTTCTCTAGGGTGACAAACTGCAGCAGTAACACTAACCATTTTAAAGCCTGGCAGCACACAGCAGCAACTGCTTGCAATGACGGCAGTATTTTACACCTACATCTTTCTCAGCACTTCAGAAATCCATTCTAGCCCCAATCCTGTAAGGAAAGCATATGGGGAAGAGCATTCCTATTTCACAGAAAATAAAAATACACAACCTTGATGCACAAATCCATCAAGCTTCCCAAGCAGGAGTAACAGGATCAGAATTCAGGCCTTCCAAGTACTAAGAATGTAGCTGCCTGTAGCTGAATGTTAAGACAAAATAAAGTTTAAGGTCAGACTTAATTTCTTTTCTAGGTCCTAGTAGGAGCTGGCAACCCTCCCTCCCCCACAGGACTACATACAAATCAGCCAGATTTCAGACTCATTAAGTGGAGGTATTTATTCTAGAATACCTGGGCCTCAGAGGCTGTAAGTATGCATGTGTGTGTGTGCATGCATACATATATTTTAATCTTAGACAGCTCTTTTTTATACTACTTATGGCAATGCCTACTCCCTAAAGAAGCATTAACTCTGCAGTACTGGAATGCATGAGTTACTACCTCTCCTTTAAGTCCCAGGGCTTGCTGCTGCTGCAATGGATTGAGTAGTTGGAGCAGACAAGTAAGCCACAGCCTGTAAAGGTCACAAAAACACCCCCAGAAGCAGCTTCCCAAAGAGGGGATTTCCTGAAAACAAATGTAAAATACATTGGCCTGCAGCAACAGCAACACTCTAGAGCCACATACCCAACAGTAAAGTAACTGCCAGAAAGCACACCGAGAAGACTGCTTAGCTTTCTAGGCTGTCGTGTATCAAAGTCAATGGCAGACAAATATCAAGTTCTGAAACTCAAGAGATTAAACTATAAAAGCGATCAGTTACAAGCATAATACAGTTAATAAAGCAGTGACATACCAGTTTCCCTCCTCCACATCTTCGGCTCAGTCACTGGGTTCTTCCCTTATGGAAATTTATTCAGACAACTAATACGACACACCAAGCAAGTGCCGTCAACACGACTCAACTCTGTATTTAAGGATAAAAGCTGTTTAATCATTGGCTTTTATCAATCTGCATGGCATCAAGAACTTACAACAGCTTCAAATTTATCATCTGTTCTTCCATCACATTCCAGACACCCCTCCATATCATACAGCTACAAGCCAGTGCCTTGACTAGTGGTAATTTTCTATCTGACCTGGATGTCTTCATAATTAGCAGGCTAAGCTCTGCTAACTACAGATACTCTCGAACAGCAAACTACCACGACTAACAGATTGTTATCAGAATGCACTACTGCAGAACTGAAGAGTTTTGACGCATTTTAAACAAGCTTCAAAAAGGCGGCATTACAAAGCAACCAAGCAAGACTACCGATCTTTTTCCAAAGGCGTGAACCTATGTATTTTATGCAATAATGAAGAGAAACCCGGTGAAAAACCCACCACACAACAACCAAGGAAAGCCTTAATGCCAGCAGTTGTTAAAAGTGAGTAAGAAAATGATCTATTCACAATCCTGTACGACAACAGCTCCAAAGATAGCTTCTGTGTTAGGCTACTTTTTCTTGATATTAGATACAGAACTAGATGTCACTCTGTAAATCAATGACAGTGGCTATATTTAAATGGCTGTATTCAACAGACAGTTGTCGCATTCTAAAATTTCCCTTTAGACGAACTGTAAACTCTCAGGTTTACCCTAGATGACTAGAAAAAAGAAACTGGGTTTCCCCACTCTGCCCCACTAACTCCAGTGTGGCTCACCGCGTCCAGCCCCTGCCACGTGGCTGTCGCAGCAGTCAATCTGCTGCAGTCCTGCCACAAAGGAGCCACGCCAATGACAAAATCAATAGGAGACTGAGAAACTGCAGGATCTACCCCCATTAAAAAAACTCTATAGTTCTCCATTACATTGCCATTGTCTTCACACCCACGTTCTGTGAGCGCATATGATGGAAATTTAAATTAAAGATCTAGTTAAAAAAAATACAGTGATGTGAAGGTCTTAAATTAGTCACAGGTGAACTTTTGGGTTTGTTTGGTTTTTTTAAGTGCAGGTGAACCCTTTGAAGTAATTTTTACAGTTGAGCAGTTCTGAACTGCCAACTTCTGAAGTGTGGTTGAAGATTACCAATGACTGGTTACGCTGCAGGAACCATACCACTGAGCCTCACTCGTCCACTGCCTGCTTCCTTCTACTTAACTTAAAGCACAGGCCCAAAGATGCCAACAGAAGCGACAAAGTCAAACGCAGGCTTGAGCGCATTTCTCATATGCATGTTGACATACTGCAATAAAGCAAACTTCTTGAACATACACCAATACAACAGAATGAATGGCCTACACATTAGCTTCAAAGATCTTCCAGTGTTAGGTGACTGTGCTTTTGCTCTTTTAATATGGTATTAAAATAAATCGTATCAGAATATCAGATTTTAAGCAATCACTTTGATTGCTTGTAGAAGATGCCCGTTTTTGTTCAGATGGAGTATACACATCTCAGCTGCAGCCCTTCAGCCTCCTCCTGACTCAGAAATGCATGTAAACCACAGGAAGTTGACTGTTAAATAACTTTATTCATAACTGTCAAGTATTCCATTTTCAGAAAGGTTTGATTCAAAACAGCTTGTGTGCCTCCTGGAGTCTTGTGAAGAAAGCCAAGCCAAGTCATTTCATCGTGAACATACAAATGATTTACAAGAAAACACAACTAAATCATATTCTTATCAAGGTACTTGATGTTACAACAGCAGCTTCCCTTACAACACTGCATTTATTTTAACTAGTCTTGCTCATGCCTGTAGAATGAAGTATCTCAAGTTTTATGTAATGCACTCCTTCTACAAAGACAGGATTACAGCACATATTGGTCATTTACCTATAAGACACTAGTGTATTATAGCTGCTCGTGTGGTCTTCTGAAGTAAACCACATTAGTTATCTTTTATAAACAGAACACGGCACAGAGAAAGATTACCGTCTAAAATGTTGCTATAGTTAGTGCCTAAAGCAAAAGTAACCACAAAAATATTTTTGGGGAGGAAAGAAAAGAAAGAAAGAAAGAAAAAAAAAAAAAAAAAAAAAAAAAAAAAAAAAAAAAAAAAAAAAAAAAAAAAAAAAANACTACATGAAATACACAACAGATGAACACATCTTTTAAACCCAGGAAGTGGCACCAATTTATTTGGTTTCCATGAAAACAATGTCAGCAATCTAAATATGATTTGTTGAAGCCTTAGCATAGCCAAATGGCTTTTTAGCTGTTCTAGGGGAACACAGACACTACATTTTTTCCAGTAGCAATCACTTAAAAAAAAAAAAAAAGAGAGAGAGAAAAAGCATCAAATAAAGATTTAGTCATCACAAGGTTTAAATAAAGAAACGTACAATTTATCAAACCACCTACGTTTGGCTGCAAGTTCAGTGGAACATACTGAACTGACAAGACTTATTAAGTATCTGAAAGAATAAATCAGGTATTTAAAGAAAATAGGAGATATAACTTAGTAACTCTAGATTAGAATTATAGGAACCACCAAACATTTTCTCTTCCTGACCTTACTTGAATTTCTGGGAAAAGAGAAACAAAGATTTCCTATTTTATTTAATAAAAAACCCACAAAAACACAAACAAACAAAAACAACAACAACAAAAAGCTTTTTTAAAAGCCTAGTTTAGAATAAGAACAGGTAACTACAATGTTTTTAGGCTGGCATGTACACGCCTAAATTGACACACAAACCAAACCACCCATAACATGGGAAAAGCAGCTTGAAGGAAGAAAGATGATGAAGGAATAACCAGAGCCTTAGAATTCTGCATCTTGCAACACCCTAGTAATCCTTAGAGCATACACTTCATGTATAGTTTTTTTCTGTTAGAGACTTAATCCAGATAAATCTGTACCTGAGGATTTTGGCAAAGAATCCAGAGAAAAGAATCTCTAACCTTTATTTTCTTGACACCCCACCCCAAGCTTATTCAAAAGAAGACTGACTGCAAATCAATACTGCTGCTACTGAAGTTTCACCAGATGTCTTCTGAAATTTCAGTAATCAGCACAGAGATAATTAATGGAGAAATGTTTTAGTCAAATCAATGCAGACTTCCTAGTGGGAGAGGTATTAGAGAGCACTACAACCTCCTCCACCCAGGTGAGGGATGTCCGTAACATTACACAAAAGAGGCAGATGATTCAGATGATACATTTATGCCATGAATGCACCTAGCCCTAACTATATTGTTGAGCTCAAATCTGCAATTGTCTTGACTGTTAGACCAGTAGAAGTTGAACCAAGTCTTACGTCAAGACATTGAACTGGTTTGGTTTCTTTTACTGGCCTCAGACTTGGAGGTAAATAAAATAATCTTGGTTCCTTCACAGCTTTCAGGTTTCTACAAATTAACTTCGCTCACCAGTCACTCCTCCCAGTGCTTTCTAATGAGGATTCCGCTTTCAAACATGCCCCAGTCAACACAATAGGACAAACTTCTACACATTCATACCTATAACTTGTTTATTCAAGGAACTAAATTTAAAAACCAGATACTTTCCCTATTTTGTAACAGCAATTCAGCAACTTGCTTGGTATCTCCTAAGGTGAGGGGAAACAACTTGCTTCCCAATTGCCACTCCTATGCTCTAACGCTTGATACAGTGCTCTCTGTTTAAGCAGCAGTTTTATTAGCAGTGTTTCGGGAGTTTACAATAAGCATATACAATAACTAATTTTTAATAAGGGTGCTAAAGGTATTTAGGGAAAAGCGTCAAGGTAAGCAACAGTATATTTACTTACCAAACTGCAAGTCTGGGTCAAAATATTTGAGTGTGSTAACACAAAACACATTTCCTGGAGAGAAGTATGTTTCCTTTCTCTAAGTGTTAATTATGGCCAAAGTTATGTTAAAACCAGCATAAACTGGCACTCCCGCCAACATAAAGCAGTCCCCATTTATGCCCACACGAGCATTATTGCAGCCATGTGCAGACCAGCCAACTGCTCTGTGTTAAATGAATCCCTCCCTCCCTAAGAAGGAAGGGCAAACTGCTTTAAAATGGCACTGCTGCCAGTGGAAGCGTTAATGGACCAGCCTCAAAAGGGCTAAAGCACAGATATGTCAAGATACATATGTCAAGATCAGACATTTCAGGATCTCCTAGATTCCTTCTCTCCAGCTCAACCATTTGAATAGTCATTTAAATCTGATCTGCCCATTTTCAAAGATAAATTTTAAGTACATTGGGATTAATTGCTGCTTCTTTGTAAGACTGGAGAGTTTCAGACACAGCCTACATTTGCTTACACAGGAGTACAAAGTAATCCTGTTCTCCACCAATACGCGTCACAAATGCATCACAGCTCATCCTACCTCTGAGAGCACTATCCTATTTCCTCTTTTCAGCACTTCCTGTGTGCAGCTCGAGTTGCATTTGACTTTTTTCAAAGCAATCAGAACTGCATCACGCGGTGTAGAAGTGAAACCTGTCTTGCGTTCGGTCACACAAACTGAGTATCTGTCCTAAAAAAAGGAAAGGTTGAAATCCTGACTCATAGAAGTAATCTTTTGTAAAACCTTTTGGTTGCAGAGCAGAATTTGTATTCAGAACAGCTGGATCACATTGGGCACAGGGTGCTCAACAGCATGAAGCTACAAAAGCACCCAGAAAGGGAGGAGTCACACTGTTTATTTCATGACTGACATTTTTATCTTGCATAATGGCGTTAATAAAGAAAGGTGAAGGGGTTTAAGAAGGGTTTTAACCCAATAATATCCCTTTAATCTATTATCCCCTATTTACTGTGTAATCCAATTAATCCGTAATTCTCAAAATGTGGATAACAAATGGAGGAAGACAGAGTACGCCAACCTGAGCTCTTGCACTACAACTACCCGGCAGCATCTGCAAGCTGCTGAGTACCCAGGAGCATCTGCCATGGCTGCCATACCCAAACAGTTGCGAGTGAAGGAGGGGAGGTAAGCCAAGCCATGCACAAGTCAATCTAGAACTAAATACTCCAAATAAGGGCCCAGTATCAGCTGTTTCTCCTTCTTGCACTGAATTCAGTTTTGCACTACCCTCCAAAGTGCCTCATTCACTTACACAATTCAGACTCGGATTCTCCAATCAGTACAGCATTTCCACTGTTTCAGATATAACACGCTATCCCAATTAACCAAATGAAGACATGATCAAGCACTAAGCAGAACTTAATCCGCATACTAGTATACCACAGAGCAAACTGTTCCAATTTTGAATTGCTTTCCTAAGAGGGAATAAATCCAATTTCATTTTTCTTAGCTAGGTATCCCTCCCCTCTCTTGAAGAAGGGATGCAATTGCCAGATTCTTAACAAAACTTGCTTAAAAATATGAAAATTCACTACAGCTTTTAGGCATGAAATAGCATTCCTTTAAAGCCTACAGAACTACAATTTTTCCATGCAAGGCACTCTGTTATCATATTTCCAACTAATTCTGAAAGACTACTTGGAAACCAGGATGTGCCATATTCTATAAACAGCTGAGAATTTTAAGAAACTGCATAGCTTTGAGCTGTATGAAGTGATATTCCATTTGTACAACTCAAGAGCAAAACCCAAAAGTCTGCTGAGACTCTTTCCCACAATTAAAAACCCTAGGAATACACAGCATTTATCCTGCCGTGTCATTTTCCTTAGGATCACCACTGCTTCCAAATAGGAAGCAAACTCAAGTCTACTGCAGCCCCTTCCAGAGATCAGAGCCAGGTTAAGAAATGCAATAAATAGCACATGGGACACAACACATGCAGAACCAGAGCATCTAACGAAGATGCTTCTGTTTGCTTTCATGGATTAATTTCTGTTCAGGTTCTGGCAAATTAGGATATGCTGTCCACAAGATCAGGTGCACCTTCTTTCTTCAAAGATCTTTTTACTCTCTCCCTCAGTAAGTATTTACAATCCAAACTCCTATTCCAGGAAGTTTACTTTAGGAAAGACACTGATACTTTGCAAAAGATTTTCAAATTTCATTGATGAAACAAATCTTCCAAGTCACGGCACACACGCAGCCCTAGAAGTCATATGAAAAAATGCACTGACCAAGACGAAACAGCCATGTCCCAATTACTATTTACACTCTGGGAAGCATCTATATAAACTTCAGATGTTTTGCACACAAAACAGACTGGAACCAGACTGTAAACATTTGCTCTTCTTTCAGTGCACTGACCCACTGGCTCCATGACTTCATGTGTTTGCAACTCAAACTGCATTTAATCTAACACTGAAGCAGTAGTGAGTCTGCAAATCTGCCATCCATCATTTAGAGCTTTACTTGCTTCCAAGTTGTACAAGACCAGCAAAGGCTCCCAAAAACATGACAAATATTTGGCATGTGGAAACATATCAGCGCTAAAACTGGCCATATTGAACTTTAAGACGCTTGAAAAGCCCATTATTGCATACTCTGTAAACTAAATCACAACATTTCAAAAGCAGAATCCTAAACTAGATACCAATGCATGCACTGAAGTATCCCTAGGATTCAGTTTTAAAGTACGTTTGGTTCCTATTTCAGCCTCATGAGAAATCCAGATGACCAAATGCTTTTTAGTTCCTTCCTCTGCCTCAATTAGCAGAATCCATTTCAATTAAGTTCTGGTATTTCTGTTTGCAAACAGTGACATACTAATATATCAGCTCTTGTTACAAGCTATCTGACAAGATTCAGTGATAATTTACTAGGCCTTGTGAAAGATCTACATGTATCCTTAGATGTATCCTTAGATGAATGTTAGTTTTAAAAATTACTAAAAGCTGTGTCTAAAGCACTCAAAGTAACAGTAAAGTACACAAGACTCCCCAAACAGCAGCAACATCCAAGAGGCTGGAAACATTTCACATCACTTGTGGAATTGCAAACTAGAAATTAACTAAAAATAGAAAAACTAGAAATTAATTACTAGAGCAACTATATAACTGTTTGCTAGTGAAAATAGTTAAAGGTCCCAATACCATCCACATGTAAAATTTCAGCAGATGACCCTGCACTGAGGTGTTTTTTTTTAACACGCTAGTTTGTGTAGATATTTTGCATTACAGATGGTGTCAGTGCACTGCGTTTCCTCGCCTGGAAATTCTGCATCCTCTTTATTTGGTCACCAGCGGGTGACCAAATACTGTCATGTGCCCAGTGAGAAGCGCTTCCACGCAGTCTGCCGAGACTCCCGTCGGTTTGTTTAAAATGATTTCTCCAGCATCATTAAACAAAGGAAAAAGATATAGAAACTCATGTGTGATTACACATTCCTGTACCTCTCATCCATAAAAAGAATTTGGGGTCTTTTCAGTTCCTTGGTTAAGTCACTGAAAAGGAGCATGATATTCCAGTTATTTTACCTGAGGAGACTATGAAGTACTGGGAAAACATTTAAGGCCCAAATGACTATGACGGAGAAGAGTGCAGCATGGTACAGTGAATTAAGGGCTGCAGAAGTCAGCTCACTGCCTATTATAGTCCAAAAATCTTCTTCTCTGAAATAGTTGAAGTTGTCAATTACTGTGACGACAAAGAATTCAGGGTGTTTTCTGTATTTAAAATTCCTCAACTTTCCCAGCTGTATTACCTGATGTTTATTGTTAATGCAGACATGCAAGTGAAGAAGATACTGGAAATAATTTAGGACCTTCTTTAGCTGCTGATGTAGTCTTAAACATTTTCTTTATTCACCATTTAAATTCAACCCATCAAACTACATTGGTTGTAGAGTATAAGGGTTGTAGAGTATAAGGCTTAGTCTCTAGGATTATTCAGAGATTTTTATTTGGATTAAATACATTTATTGTTTGAGGCTGCCGAGTTAACTAATATTGTGTTCTATGACCCATTTATTCACCTTTAAGATATAAACAAAGGCTCCATATCCCAGAGCAATACAAGATACCACTTGGTATCAGCCAGGCTCCATCAGCACCTTCAGTGATACAGCTCACTGTTCTGCAGAAGGGCAGGCTCTGCATCTTCTGAACTTCTCAACTGATCTGTGGTAAATTTAGATACTTACCGAAAAAAAAGTGCCAGTAGACACAACGCTGGTATGGAGATTATCTTGCTTTCTATGTGAAACACTAGTACAGTTATTCTGTTGCTTTTCTTACGTAGTAAGGTCAGCTACACTTACGTTTTCTCACATTTTCTTAAGCAACTTCCTCAGCTACCACAAGCTAAAGTTTCCTACCACTTTGCTAGTTCTGCATAAAAGGTACAGCATGAACTCATATAAATAGTATTTATCATGATCTGAAGTTTAGGTCAATAAAGACAGCCAAAACAGTTATCCAAATACAACCTGAGTGTAATATGTACTCAGTGAGAGCAGACTTAACTAGCCTCTAAGGCTGAAGTCTTGTTACAGTAAGCTCAAACTAGGGAACAGCAGCAGAAATCAACACTGCCCCTGGCATCACACCTTAATCCTAAAGGATCCCATATTTACATATGAAAAAGATCACTCCATATTCTTTGCCTCAGGTGCAAAATTAATTTCACCTATAGACGGAAGATCACAGCTGCATTCATACCACATGTTTTGCCAGCATGGAGATTTGCTGACAGCTATGAATAATGGGACTTTGTAGTTTAGATTGGGCTTACATTTAGTAAGTCATTTCTAAATGGACAGAGACTGGTGTAGCCATTGCTACATTTAAATTCTGTGAAGTAATGTAATGAGACAGTTCTACAGGTACTAACATGTAGTATCTTGCAGGTTAGTAGCCAGCAAGGAAATGGGCTCTGAATGAATGTTTGTACYAAGGTCTCATGTTACACTGTAAGCTGCAGAAGCAGCAAAAGCTCATCTAACACACTTGCGCCAATTTAAAAGAATCTGCTGAGAACAGGCTCACACATTCAAGATGTGTGAAAGGCTGAGAAAGTCTCTTCCTCTGAACTCTTTAGAGGTTGCTGGCATGCACAGCATATTCAGAAGGCACTTATATTTTACCTTTATTTAATCAAGGCTCAGTTACAGAAATCCAAATTTTTGCAAAAGCAGGTCACCTTTTAGCCTTCTGCAACAAAACGTTTAGGAAACTAAGGCACACGATGATCAATACAACATAGCTTGTTCAAGACAGAGTATGTATAAGAACACATCACTCTGCTCCCACACTGTATTGTGAAAGTCAGCATTTTAAAAGCAGTGGTTCCCCATAAACAGATATCTGGATCGAGTTTGAATTAAGAATTCCATCCTCAGAGGCTGCACTGAAACCACACAGAAAAGATGCACTTGTACAAGCTAAGTGTAGCGCACAGGCCTCCAAAAAGTTGCTAGCATTCTTGGTTGGAAAACAACTCGGCATGCTTCTGTCTGGCACATGTGTGCTGGGATAACATGTCCACATCAAGACAGCTCCCACTGAAAGCCCTCTCAATCCAGAGCCACATCTGTGCTTAAAAATAATAGTAACAAAAAAGAAAAATAGTAACGTTTAGAAAAAATCATGGCAAAGATGTTCTTCAGTAAAACCAGACCAGCTTGCACTACAGCATCAATCAGCAATACAAGACCACTGCTCTCCAAACACTTCAACATTTTACTGCTAACAAGAGAAGTCAGCAGGCAGGAAAGGAAGAATGGTGGAAAGGGAAGAAGGCAGTCCCAGAAACAGCCTTTCAAAGCACAGTAACTCACAGAGGCTGAAACAGAAGTCCTAATCCCAATTTGGAAAACGAAAAAAAAATGGCACTTTGTGTTAAATTAGTATAAAAGTTCACCTGAAGATCATTCAGCTCAATTAAAATATTACGGTCAATTCCCATTACCAAAGCACTAGTATACACATTGAAGGGTTTCTGGCCATAAACCGAGAATAAGGAAACTCAAGCCTCCTTATTGTTTGACTCTAGTGTTAATCCCTATATGGAGCCTTATTAATACAAACTCAAAGCCAGCATTATCTTGTCATTGGGGCAGGAAAAACAGCAAATCCTCAAGAACCTTGAGTCTTTTCTGAGGGTTTGAATGACTCATTTTTAAGTATAAATTTGTAAAGCACTTTTCTCTCCATAGTTATAGCAACAAGCTTTGATGAATCCTTTTCACGTAAAGACAAAAAGATGGCAAGTAGCTCTAACCTTTCCAAGGGCTTTAAGGAGTCATGCTCACTGTACACGTGCCATCCTATCATTTCATGTTTGGCAGACCTATTGATCAGGGAAAGAGGGGAAAATAGTTCATATTTCAACACAGACAAAGCAGCAGCTTTTTTTGGTTTTCCCCACAAAAATGTAAGCAATATTCAGTGTAATTACAACACTGTATTTAAATAAAGTAACTCTGAATTATATGATTAGGTGCCCAAATAGTCAATGCATATGTTTACAGAAGCGGTGGGTGATTGGATCTCATATCCGTAAAGAAGAAGATTCTTCTATCAGTTTGAGAAACTTTAGACCGACAGTTTATGCACTCAAGCATGTCCTAATAGAAGCACCACCTACACACTTCAAGCAGAAACAGAGCGGGACAACCGAACACCCAATCCCAGAACCAAGAGTAGATCTGGGAAAGGGAGGGGGGAAAGACATCTCTACCCCCCAACTCAGGGGTGTGAGGAGGTTGCAGAGAACGAATACTGAGAGGAGTATCAACACATTACAGAGGGCACAAGCTGTTGAAAGGCTTCTGCAATTCAGTGTCACAAATATGGTGTAGATGCTTTTAATGAAGCACAGATAAGATACTCTGCCTTTTCCAGGTTCTACGCTTGTGACTTCAGAGAGACGCTGAAGTACCACCCTCACAACTGTTTCATAAGATGGGCATCCACACTTGAGAAAGAGGAAGACCTCAACATTTGGCAGCCTAGTCTGGCCTCCAACACCACTGACCTCCGCAGGATCACTACTCTATAATCAAGCACATTTCAAGGACGTGTTGCCTACGCACCTGAAAATTTTGCTAATACTTTGCAGTGGCCATTTGAGTACTCATTATTTCCCGTAGACCTAATTTAACGTTCTCATGTGTACGACAGCCCCACCAATATTCAGAGATAGAACCCAGAAAAGCCCAACCAGAATAAGATAAAATACAATGTTCCAGTAAACTGAACAACACTCTCCAAAAATACTACTCTGCAACAGAAAAATGCTACAGAGAAGCTGCAGCAAAACTAGCAGTAGAACTTCAAGCTGAACACGCCTTTTCCTGTCTTCTATAATCTGATCTAGCACTTGCAGACATGTCAGAGAAGTAAACAGGATCCAGAGGTAAATGCATATCCTATCATCCTTACTGTACCATCTATGTCTGCAGTTCTATGCAAATGCGGACAGAATAAAGTGTCATCACTGCCCCTGCACATTGCAGGTTCATGGCATAGAAAAACCAAACAACATTCAGTGTAATTTGCAAGTAGGGCAAAATATCTATCTGAAGATCAACAACTGCTGGTAGCAAACATCGAAACCCACCCAAAGGTTTGTTCTTGTTAAAGATAACTTTTAACACGTTCAAAGCTTATCATGCATCTGAGCAATTCAGCTCTCATCCCACTTTTCCACTCTCAGAGAATTGGAAGACTCCTGGACGCTACTTCAAAACGCTTCTCTGTTAACGACTCTCACAGCAAATTCAAGAAATGCAAGTTCACAGCAAACGCACTGAAGTGAGAGGCAGTGTACAACGGTACTCTTAACACAGAAGTGCTTTCCTCGGTGTTACTAGATAGGCAGCAGCACTAGGCAGTCCTCAGCTGCCAGTGCCTCAAAGCAAATCTCAATGAGAACAGCAAACCTTTACAACCACATAACTGAATAGCTCACGAGTATAAATACAAAAGCTAGGAAATGTCTAGTTAAATCGGTTTGCATGTGGTAGAATCAAGATAATGGATGTGTTTATCCAAGTAATTTCAGGAGATTTTTACCGGAAATCAACTTGCAATGAGAAATCGGAAACGTTAATTAGATGTCAGAAAGCATTAGGCTGATACAGACTAACTCCATAACTAATCCATGTTAGCCATCTGACTAGAGGCTGTAGGAGAAATAAGCTCAGTAGATGAAGGAGAGAAAGCTTGAGGATGACCAGAATCCTAAGTGTAAGTTACAGGAACTGACTAAGCTACAGAGCCAAAATAGTCTTTAGTTAACTGTGTTAGTGGAACTATCACCTGAGTGACTTCAGTTTGTAGTGAAATTTGAGGGATTATAATACTAACCACCTGAGAAGTATTGAAGTGGCATCTATTGTACTAAGCTGTAATTAGCTCTTTGCAGTTTTAAAGCACTAAACAAGTGTCAACTAATGAACTTTCATAAATACTGTTGTTAGTGGCCAGAAGGCCCCTATTTTTATACCAAGGAAAATAAATCATATTGACTATCCCCATGACCACTTAAGTTAACAAAATGAGGAAGGACACTCCAGTGAACTACGCATGGAAATGCTGATTTCTAATTCCATTAAAATATAACCAAGTTCTGTTTTTTCCCCTCTCATGCTGCTATAAAAAGACCACATTGTTTCTTTGGGCTCCTAGCATCATCTCTGGTATTGTAAGTGCAAGATGATGGAGAAAAACGAAAAAGGCAAGAACAGCTCAACGATCTCTCACAAATGTACATGTATCTTTAAGTTTTAACCATATACATGCAGAAACTTTAACCTTAAACCCTCTTTCTCTGTACTTCTGTCCAAGCTACAAATGGCTTCTGGAACAACACACTCTTGCTTCCTTTCCTCCAGAATTTCTACATAAATTTTGACATTTTTCACTCCTTATCCATCACCGCTCTGTTCTTCATTTGCTCGCTTCTACCTTTGCCCCAACGTGTCCTATTCCCATCATAAACAACACTTTCCCAGCACTCCTGCCTGTGCTCTCTTAATATGAACCATGTTTTTCAGTGCAGTGTCAAACTCGGTCCAGTGAAAAAAGTTAAACTCACTCAACAGTCTGAAAAGAAGTTAGAGTACATACAGTTAAATAATACCCTTCTACTATGCTCAGTCCCAGCATTTTACACTTTTTTTTATGCCACTTTTCCCCTCTCTCCTACTCATCTAATGATTGCTGGTATCTCTCCTTTCATTACCTTTTTTGCCACAAGCAGTTGAACTCGAAGTAGAACAGTATTTTTCTCTTATTCCCCATTCTACAATGCTAACAATTTTCAGTCTTGAATTCTGACTTCAAGAGTCAGTACTCAACACAACTGAACTGTCTGCATCTCTTCCAACTTCCCCCTGCTCTACCTCCTGTCTCGGGTATGCCTGTCACTCCCTCCTTAACCATTTGTGTTAACCTTCCATATTACGGCACATGTCTAAACTCTCTGAACGCTCTTCTACAAAGCCTGTCAGCAGATACGGCAAAAATACATACTCCTTTCAGGAGTTTTCTGCCATTCTGTCGCCCACATGGAGCTCTGTCATAACTTAAGCTGGAAGCTTACCGGGGTAAAACTGAGACTTCAGGCTTGGCCAGCACTGATCACACTGCTTGCACTCAATACAATGACATCACTCAGCTTCTTTTTTTTTTTTTTTCATGTTTATAACTTGGCATAATATCTCGGGCTGAGATTTTGAAAGGATTTAGGAAATAAAGCAACGTAAGCATAAATAAAGCAGTTACCTTACTTTCAAAAATTCATATTAAGACAGTACTCAACTATTAAAGAGCACTTAAAAAAATATTCTTGAGTTCTGCCTAAAACACAGCATGATCCATATATATTTTTGCAGAGAACATTATGCGGATTTAGGGATTTCCAAAAGAAAGCAATAGTTTTTTTCTGTCAGATTCAGAAGAACACATTCTTCAAATRCTACTCAAAGTGAAACTCTGCACATGCTTCAGTTATGGAAAGAACCTACTTCTCAGAGACTCAAGATGACAGAATAGTAATAGCTCCCTTTTCCTTTGCTACTTAGCCTGAAGTGACTAAACATGCCTAATCAAAGACAAAACAATTTTATTTAACGAATTTTAAAACAGATCACTCCAGCACAGCAATTACTTCACTAGAAGTCACATCTGCACCAGAAGAGGATCTTGGCTACAGTAGAGCAATTACCCTTTTATGATCACTTTGAAGGCAAAGTGCAAGAAACAACAGGTCTCATTAGAAACTTATTTATATAGCTCAGAACTAGGCTGGGCAGGTGATAGGCTACTCAAGCACCTGCCCATTCTGCAACCTCTAGAAGACATTCCGTGATCAGGGCAATACATATTTATAGAGTATTTACACAACCTATTTAAGTCAGAGTATGATTACACAACCATTCATAATAGCTCAACAGGAGACATCATCAGCTATTGTTCAGATTCACACTAACACAAAGGTTATTTTTAAGACATAAAAACACAAAGCCACTTAGGTTTAAGAGACCTACAAGAACAGATTTAATCTATTTTAAGGTTCTCAACCCCCACCCCCACAAAACCCTATGCCACCGGCATTTACTACACAAGTCTATGAACCAATAAACAGCAAATTTAACTTAAATTCTTCATTTCCTTTTGCGGCATTTGCATGGAAATGGAGCGAAGGGATTTTAGCTGTCACAGATAGTCAAAGCTCCAGCTCAAGAATCAAGACATGTTTCTTTTTCCTTTCCAGCCCCACTATTGAATTGTATACTCCATCTCAACCCCACTATTGAGTTGTATACTCCATCTTTAGCTGAGAACTTCAATATAACAAAAATCTCATTACATGAGTATTAACAGACATTTAAAATTAAACAGGAAGTATACAGAGGGAATGTTTGCTAGATTGCTCAAATTGGAATAGAGAAGGGAGTGGTTTTTAAATTCTTCTCATTAACCCATGCATATCTTTTCTTAAAAATCACATTACTGTTAAGATTTCCTTTATTGCAAACCGGTTTTTTTTTTTTAAGTCCATGCACTAGTTAACAAAGGGTAAAAATAATTATGTGGTAAAAACACTACACAGGTACTAGCTTTGTTACAAAACATAAAAGCCCTCTATACCTCAGCTTTCTCACATATGAAATGAGGACAATTATGTCAGAAGCTGTTTATTATTCTTGTTTTTAAAAAAAGTGGGGGGGAAGGAGCTAAATGCATCTGTTTGCAATACCACAGTATAACAGTCTACCATTCAAAAATGCATAAGATCCATAACGAGGCTGCTTGATCAGTGTTTTACGGAAAAGCAACACAGGAACAAGAATCACACACACTCAATTAAAAACACTGAAACACAAATCTTACCAGCTGGAATTCTCTGCGCCTGTCGTACGCATGCTGGATACCACTATCCGCCCATAGAGCTCTTATGGCTGGAAGGTACTGTAAAAAAACTGCCGTCTCCACCATGCCTTGCACCACCGTGACTGACCGAGTATCAAAAGCCATCATCGTATCTCCATTACTCTGGTTAGCAGGATCTCCCCAAGGGATATGAAGTTTCTCTCTGGCATCTACGAGGACTCTCACACCTTTAACAACATGAAAGAGCATCGCAATTAGAGTTTCTCAGCATCTACTATTTCAATAGCCTACAAATCTGCAAAGATTCAAACAATGCACTTACTCTGTACAGTCAAAGTTCAATAGGACTATCCACCCAGTAGGAAATCAGAAAGCTTCTGAAAAATCGACTCAAAGCACTACATTTTCAGGTAACATCAAAACTCAGGTATTTGGTATCAGAAAAACACAGCCATGATCAACAGTATAATATCCATAGCACAAGTTTAACTAAGTGCTATTTTTAATTACTAAATCCCCAATCTGTGCTGCCAAGCAAACTCTTTTACAGATATTTGTACTCCCTCTGATCTCCAGAGCCATTCTGCAGTCGTTAAATTTACCTGGCACAAATACAAGACAAATGAAGTATGTTTAAAAGCTTATCTCAGAATATGTTAAACCATCTGACGGCTTATTTTAACGTTCCCTAGTCTTTGTATTCTTATTAACTTGGTATCTAGTTATACCTAACTGTAGAGAGTTATCACTGCCTTTAACGTTTTCAGAAATATGAAGACAACATTTACTAAAATCACAGCACTTTCTAAAAAGTATGTTTTTACTGCTTAAGTGCAGAAGGAGTTGTACCACCTGAAGACTTCCCCGCGCTTTTTGTTGTTGTTGTTTTGGTAAATATTCTCTAGGAGAAACAGAGTATTTTTAAACTTCTCTTACACAGGACTTTAAAAAAAAAAACAACATTGTGATTATACTGATAAGGGAAATGCAGGGAAATGAATTCTAGGACTAAATTTACTGATGAAAAAATAAAAAGGAAAAAAAAAATCCAGTAAGAATAACCAACTGTAAAGGCACGGGGAGAGGCGTAAGGAAATTAAGATGTAGCAAGAAATGACTGTATGACAACATACTTGTTCAATGCCAAAGTATTTTTCTTCACGCTTCATTCTCTTTTCCATAATTTTTCTATCTGTCAAAAGCAATGACTGCAGGAAAACAGCCTCCAAAAAAGATCTGCAGTTCCTACGTATATACTTTCASAGAGTAGGAAGTACCTTACTTCAATAATAAACTATAACCTGGTCAACATCCACGCTCGTGATTTCTACTGCCTTGCCATTTATAGTTTTTCCAGGCTTGATTCATAAACAGTTTTGTAAAACGATTCTCTTCAAGAACCACTGGACCTCAGCCCCCTTCACGAGTGGGGCTGAGGTCTGACAACGCTTTGCTGTTTTGAGAAACTTAGTTTAGACTTTGTCCAACTATTACACAGTCCAAACCGAAAATGTTATGAGCAATTTAGATAAGAGAGAAAATAAGTAAGGATGACCGATTAAGTAAGGATGACAGCAGTGAAATCAGGAGCCCGCTCCTAAACCATGTGTGGAGGTTTTGGCAACGCATCTATGAAAAGTGGCTCTGCGTGCGGGTTTCTGTTAATTGATGTGTCAGCCTAGTTTCCAACACGATGGCAACGTTTCTTCCACTGAAGCGAAATGCAGAGAGCGCTTCCTCCTCCGGCACAGGACACGTCTCATCCTCACGCACTTTCAGGTGCATCTTTCCCCCATCCACTGTCGCTCATTACTGCCATCGCATTACCAGGAAATGGCAAGGCTGGGGACCTTACCAACTGAAACCGCTGCTCCCACGGCAAGAGCTGAAGCCGCCCTCGGCAGCACGGCGGGCCGCACCCGGGCCAGCGCGGGGGACGCCCCGTCACGGCAGGAGTGACATCCCGCGGGCCCGGAGGGGGGCTGCTCCCCGGCCGCTGACGCCGGCAGCGCGGGGCCGCTCGTCCTCGGCGGGAGGAAGGGTGAGGCGCCCGAGACGAAAGCGCCGACCCTGCGGGAGGAGGCAGCGACCCGCAGCCCTCACCGGCCCGAGGGACCCCCCGCTCCCGCCCT
>JAYKAV010000223.1:3246144-3317658 GCA_035582835.1 Phoebastria nigripes
CCGGTGCCTCGCGGGGCGGGCCGGCCGGCCCCGCCGCCGCCGTTCACCCACCCTTGATCACGTTGCTGTAGATGGTGGCGCGGAACTCCTCGCGGGCCGCCCGGTCCCAGTCCTGCCCGTGGATGATCCGCATCTGCTTGAGGAAGGTGGACTTGCCGCTCTCGCCCGCGCCCAGCAGCAGGATCTTGACGAGGCGCTTCACGTACGTCTTCTCGCGGTTGAGGCACTTGTCGATCTCCTTGGACTTGCGCTGCTGTTCGGCCTCRCCGCTGGTAAGCAGGCAGCCGGGGAAGCAGCCCGACAGCACGGAGCGCGACGGCAGGAAGTCCGCCATCTTAGCGAGCACTGCCAGCGAGGGGAGCGGCCGCCCGGCCCGGCCCGCACCAGCCCGCTCTCTGCCCGCGCATGCGCGCCCCACGCCCCGCCCCGCCATGTGACGCCCTCCCTCCCGCCTCACACGCCCGCTCACGTGACCGCGGGGCGCCACCGCCCGCCGGCAGCAGCGGCCCGCGTCACGTGACGCGCCCAGGCCCCCGGCGGGGGGGGGGCGTCACGTGACAGCGGCTCGCCACCGCCCTTGGCGGGAGCCCCGCCCACGAGCGGCGCCTCACAGGAAATGGCGGGAGCGGGCGGCCGCGGCTGCCCTCGCCTCCGTTACCGGCGGGTCCGAGTTCTCGGCCGTAACCGAAGCGAAGCGTGCGCTCGCGTGAGGGAAAATGAGGCCCAGGCTCAGCCGGTCCCGGCGGCGGCACCTCTGACACGGCCCCGCAGCCGCTGCAGGGAAGCTGACAGGCGAGCGGCCGGGGGAGGTCAGCCCTCGGTCAGGGCGGCAGGATAGAGCTTGACAGCTAAGCGGTTTTTGTTCTCGGTACAAAAAGAAAAATAGTTTCGTTAAAACGCTTTGAACAATTTGGCAGGTACTTCCTCTTTGCTCCTCTGAGAAGAGCTTTCCAGTACTGCTGGGATGCGGCACCAGGCTGAACAAACACACCGGTTCTGGGCCTCAGGCAGGGGCCGTATGCAGGCAGAGTGATAAAAAGCGAGTGGAACTTTTTATCCGCTACTAAGTTAAAAGAAACAAAGACAGTATTTTCAAGTGCTTAATACTAAAATTTTCCTAAGAGTTGGCAACCTTTCACATGAGGGGTAGGGCAAATAATAAGCAAGGACTGAAAATCCCACTCTTTGTGTGACCCATCCTTGAGCACAATTCTTCTGTTCGTCATTTGTGCAAAAAATTAACTTGCCATCAATTACATCAGCATAGTGCAAGGTGATAAAACTGCTGCCTACACAGAAATGCACTGACTGAAGATGCAGTCTGTAAGATGAAAGGCAAAAAGATGCAGTAACCTTTTGTATTACTTCGGTTATTGATGCAATTTTTCAAAACTACTCAGAGAAGTCTTACGTACAACGCGTTGGTCAGATCAGCAAGTCTGTGGTCTCACGCGCCCGCTCACTGACACACTGGTTATGTTCTGTAGGCATAATGACAAAGATGAAACACATATGACTGGAAAGCAAGCACGCATGCCTGTGTGGTGTAGCTCAGTTGCAAGCACATATGTCCATGTCATGCTTTCCTGACATGGCTATTTATAGTGCGGAAATCACATATGTGCAATTACATATGCAAAGATTACCTTAAACATTTGTCTCTCCTTACATCTCCTTAACTTTGATATCTGCTTTTTCTCTCACTGTTTTTCTGCTTTTTTTCTAACAATAATCTTAAGTTAGAAAAAGGAAGAAGTGACCGAGGAAACTGTGAGATGAGTTTAGCACAACAAAATGTCACTTTGCCTCAACTGGAAGGACCTTCAAAATCTGCGACGAGTATCAGTGTTCATACCTTAGACAGAGGATGACCCCACATGGAGATAAATTCCATATGAATTATTCCATATGGCCTTACCAAAAAAAAAAAAAAAAAAGCATTTCTCATAGGACAGCAGGATGTGGTATAAAATTAATATAGTCATCCAACAAGCACATCCTGGTGGTCTTGGTACAGATGTGGAAGCTAGTTACTCCCGAGCTCTAGTTCAAGTTTTAAAACTAAGTGATCTTTGCTGGCTTGACACAGCTTTCATCTCACCTTCAGAAATGCAGAGAACTCCTGAGTTTCTGCAGTTCCTCTTGGAGTTAAGTAGTTTTCAGCAAATGGAAATCCTACTAATGTTTCTCCTTTTGTGCTTCTTGTCTGCAAAATGAAACTGGTAACAGCACTTGCGCTTTCCTTCAAAAAGTTTAATGTCCTTGCTAAGGGAAAATGAACATTTATTGCCTCTTAGTGAAGGAGAGAGTTAAAAACAAGGAAGCCAAGAACAAAACAGAAACGATTGCCTACTTTTTGAGAAGCTAATTAACACCTACCAGTGAAGTATAACCAAAAAAACATACGCCGTAAGCAGTAGAAGCAGATTAAGAAAATCATAGTTGTGCAGCAGAGAAGATAACAAACAGCCAACCTTGTGCAAGGGTGGCATAATGAGTCCTTGCCTTCCAGGCCAGCAGTGGAGATGCACCTAAAACCTGGACTACAACAATAAAGGATGAACGAATGAAGAGTAAAAGATGTTTTCTGGTGTCTGCCAACAGCAGTTATCACCTTCCTAACCTGGGGCATCCCTCACCAGAAGCCAGAACTGCTTCAGGACAAACAGGCTACCTGTGCTTGATTCCGTCTCTCGGTGGTCTCCCTGGTAGTCTCAGTTTTGCCCTTTTCCTTCCTCTTTTTCCTTCTTTCACTTCGCCTTCCCCCATGAAGTCGCCTACCCGGTGACTTTGCTAAAGCCTCCCTTTGCTCTGGCCTCTCCCTCCAGCTGCCCCGCATAACCATCACACTCCAGGCATCTGCTTCCTACTGTCCCTCTCAGCACAGGTCCCTGCCGCTCCTGCCTGCTGCCACACCGCTCTCTCAAATTTGTCACCTCATTCTCACATACTGTCATTCCACATTTCCAGCTGCCCAAGTCACCTAAGTCTTGGGTGGTCCCTGACGTCCTCCCAGTGCTGCCCTACCTCCTCTACCCTTCATGTTCCCAGCAGCTGGCAAGCCCTCCGAAACCTCCTAGGTACGCCATTCCCAATCCTCTGGCACATGGCTCTCAGCATGCTGCAGAGYGGGAAGGGCTATTCCTGCACTGAGGATGATGGTGTTCCCTGGAGAGGATGCTGAAGTGGGCTCAGCATCATCCAGCTCAGCAGGGGAAGCCAAATAGCTCAGTCCTGGGTCAGGTGTTAACCCAGCTGCATCCTCTCACCCCAGCAGCYAGGCTTCATCTCTAAGGCAGGGTGCGTAAGGTCTTTCTCTGTTTTGCTTTTTTCCTTCCTCTTTGCCACTTCTTTCCTTAGCTTTCCTGTCCCTGGAAAGTCCAGGAGTGACGGGAAGCAAATGCTGCCTATTCGTGCTCACAGCTCTTCCCATGTGGCTGCTAAGGAATCTTCTTTCTTTGAGTGCTCCTGCCCTACCAGACAGGACAATGGACTCTGGAGATACTGCTTTAACTATTGCCTTGCTGGGAGACCTGAGATTAAGTCATGTCTCTCTCTATGCCACAGTTTGCACTTTTTTTTTTTTTTTTGGGGGGGTAGACTGCTTTGAAATCTTCCTRGAAGGAACTGTGTACTGAAATTCAGCCTGCGCTTGCCATGTTCGCAGTACCATTCTCGTTGCTTCACTTACGTTACCCCTTCCTTCCCCTCAGGGCCGTCCCCGGTTTCCTTAGATAGAAAGGTARTTTACTCACCACATGCCTTTTGTGTTGCATGATTCAACTTCTGATGTGTGAAGAAGGGGCAACCACGTAGGAAATGTGATCTTTAAAAAAAGGGGGGATTCCCTCTGCAGTGCTTTCCACAAGAGAAACCGTCGAGAATTGTGAGCGGGTCTGTTGAGAACGATCACAGCTTATGGGGACTTCACAAGGAGAAGAGAGGGACAAAATTCAACTCTCACCAGACCTTTCCCAGGCCAGGACACACTCTGTGGCCTCGGGTACAGGCTGAGAGGGATCTGTGGGCTCTGGAGAGCACGCGGGCTTGCACCATTGACCTGTGATGCATTGACCACAAGTGTATTTTCACTGTAGCGTCATGTACCTCCTCCTCCTGCAGCGGTATGAACATCCACGTAAACTTGCAGTTACATAAATAGCACTGCATTTACTGTAGAAAGCAGGCACTGGGAGGTAAAGCGGACTCCCCAGGAAACATCTTTTGTCATTATTTGGGGTGCAAAAAGGCCAGGACTAACTTGTGGAGCCAGAAATCAGCAGGGAGTCTGCATAGCTGCTGCTCTCTGCTGCGCTCCCCCACCATCRAGTCCCTTGCTTTCTTGACCAACAAATTCACCCATAAAACGGCCAGACTCTGTCAGGGACTGCAGAATTGTTTGCTCTCCACAAGTGCAGGTTTCATGATTAGAGGCCCAGGAGTGTCTGCCTTTTACAAGCTTGTATAATCTGATTTAAATGCCTTGTGCTTCACATGGCAGATCTGCTGTAGTGGATTAACTGCTGGGGTAGTTCACCTGGGCAGCAGGTGAAATGTGGTTAATCTCTGATCTTGTGTTTGGTGGTTTGGGTCGTTTACAAATGTTATCATAGCTGAATTTACATTGGACATCTTCTATAGCAAAGACATGAAGTAGCTTTATAATGGCGAGAGAAATACCCATAGGCTTTATTTTAGCTTGTCAGAGAAGACTAGAAACAGAAAAAAATCAGCACCTGATCTATGAGGGGGTGTCTATGGCAGATCAGCAGGATTTAAAATTACTGGGAGCTTTGGAGCTCAGCAAGGTTGAAGAGCTCACACCTCAGCTTGAGCTCTTCAGAGCTATTTCTCCTGGATCTCCTGCAAGGAAATTTTGTTCTTTCTGAATTCATTTGTAGACCCAGTTTCCAAATGTTTCTAGTTAATAAGACACCAAAATCCCTCTGTGGAACTGTTAAAGTCAGTATTTTGGGGTGAAATTACTATTTTTGCTCCTCTAAGTACGTGGGGCACATGCAGTTGGTGGTGATTGATCCTTTACTTAGGCCAGCGTTTGCACCTCCCCTAGAGTACTTCTGAGTCCTTCCACCACCCAGAAGGGGGAAGGAAAATTTGCAGTTTGTAACAAGGTTTCCCAGTTTGCCTACCAAACCAAGAAATGGAGCTACATCTTTTTGTGTGCTATTCACCCGGATATTATGTCCAAGAGAATTACTTACATATATAGATATCCCATTCTCCTGCCAGTATCTGTCTCTCTCAAACAGAGATGGAATCACTTTTGTTAGCTAGCATTGTCAAAATGCCTGCATGCCTTCACTGTCCTTTCCCTTGCTTCCTCTAGCTCCACTCTGAATTCCCTCTCTCCTGCTGTTTGCCTCCAGGACTGGCTGTGCTACTGGAATTTCTGTCACCTTGGCAGTTTCAGAGGGCCACTGGGATCTGAGCTGTGTTTTGAAGAACTAAACAGCACCTCAACACTTGAATTATGAGACACTGCAAACGTGTGAAGAACTCTCCTCCTGCTCCTTTTGGCCACCAGCTGATGCCTTGAAGCATGAGGTATGATAACTTTGATACTAGCATGTGGAATGACAGAGGTTACTCATAATCATTAAGTCACCTCGCAGCACAGAGCAGRGAAGGGTGGAAAAGCCTTCTGGAAAGTAAGGAGTGTCTGTATCTGGTGGCTGCTGTGACTCACGGGGGGATTTCACATGGGAACGACTCCGAGCAGACACAGGAGAAAGGCCTTCCAAAGCACTGGCTTGCACAGATACTGTGAAAGAGCAGAGATAAAACACTTCCACGAGGGCAGCAAAGCAACTGGGAAAGCAGCCTGTGCMTTCAGGGTATTACTATGAATGGAAAAAGCGTTCTGCTCCAAGCTCAGAGCCAATCTGCTTTCCTCACGTGTGCGAACCACAGATCGTAATGTCAGAACAGTCACAAACACCGTGGCGGGGAAGGCACTGCCCCGAGAAACAGCTATGCACGTGTGTGGGAAGTATGGGCGCTCCATGTGTGACTTGGAAACACGGATGTGTAGTGTGTGACCTGCACACGGATGGGGGGTATAAACGCGCCTGTATGACCTGTGCCCGCGTGTCCGTGGGACACATGGGAGCATGCTGGCAGTGTTGGGTGGGATCTGCTGCTCGTGGAGAGCATGGTCTGAGTGCCTGCTCAGTACATGTACATATGGCACTCCACGCACACCGAGGTGTGAGCACACACTCCCGTGGGTGCTTATTCTCTGCGTGGTGTGCAGGGAGGTAGGCACGCAGCATGTGTAGGTGTGCGATGCGCAAAAGGCAACATGCCCACGTAGCTGGCAGGAATTCCTGGGAATGCCTCATATGAGCCTTGGCACAATTAGATTCTGCGTGAGTGAGGACCCAGCCCTCTCCTCCTGCCCRGCTGTGCTGGCAGGCCGAGCCCTGGGCAGCAGGAGGAAATTCCACTGTTTTCTGAAGAAACCAGAGAAACAGAGCTCTTGGTTTCCAGTGCTGCCAGTCGGGTACTGTTCCCCCACCCACTGGCATGAGACAGCTCCATCGTGAGGAAGCACTCTGTAACCCCATGATCTTCCTCTGGTCACCGTTAGTCACAATGTCCCCACATGGCAAAGCCACCGACTCCCCAAAAACTGCCCAGCTGGCTCCTGCACCCGCAGCTGAGCTAGACTGAGCTGAGCTGAGCTAAGGCTGGTGGCATTCAAGGAGCAGATGCCTGAAGCACTGCTTACCTCTTGCACGACACTCAGTCATAACAGCTTGGTCTTAGGTGCCCTTGTTTTACCCTGGCTCCAGACTAGGAGTGTTTTGGGGAGTGATTCTCCTCTCTCCGGAGGGGAGCAGTGAGTGGGGGCTTTGCCAGCTCCTGCCTCCCCGTCCCTAAYGCCACCTGCTCTGTGCAAACACCCTCCTTTTGTAAGGACTGTTTCCAGAGTGACTACCAAGCTCGGTTCACAGGGACAGCTGCAGGTACCCAGCACCTTCCAGAACCATACCATGCCATACCTCCATCAGCTCCCAGCCCTGGTCCCTGCACCCAGCCCTGGACCCCTCCTTCCACGCCTGCCCAGGCCCCGCCCCCGCCCCCGCCCCCGCCCCCGCCCCCGCCCCCGCCGCGGGCCGAGCGCGCTCCCACTAGCGCCCCGAGGCGGCAGCCGCGCTGCACCACGCCTTCATGTAAATGAGCGTGGGGCGACGGGTGCTGATTGGCTGCGGCGCGCAGCGCTGGCGCCGCCCCCGGCAGGGAGAGGAGGCGGTGGCGGGTGGCCGCAGCCAGGTGCGCCGGGCCGGTGCCGCTGCTCCGCCAGCCCGCTCCGCCCGCCCCGGCCCGGCCCGCTCCGCCTGCCCCGCCCGCCGCCCGGCCCGGCCCGGCACGGCMCSGCACSGCACCGCACCGCACCGCACCGCACCATGACCGTCACACGGCTTGACCAGGGGCAGCGCCACCGGCCGCGGATGGCCTTCCTGAAAAAGGTGAGGGCTGAGCAGCGCCGGGTTCAGCCGCACCGCGCTGGGCATCAGCACCGGCGGGCACGTCGGGGCGGCGTCCGGGCGGGRCGATGCGGTGCCCGGGGCAGCGCTGACCAGTGCTCCGGGCGGGGGGAGCCATGTTCATAGCATCCTGGGGGTGTGGGGTCCGAGGGGTGACAGCCCCATCCCCGGGGGTGTGAGGCTGTGACCTGTTGTGGAGCCCCGTGGATCCCAGCTGTCTCTGGGGTTCAGGCTGGATGGCTGAGGGGCAACGTGTGCTGAAGTCACGGAGGAAATAAAACTGTAATTTTGTTTATTTTTGTAGCTTAGCCTCAGCTGAATTATTCTCCTGACACATTTTCTCCCTCTCCCATCTTTTTCCCCAAAGACCCTCAAAACTGTGTCATTTCCCAGGGGAAAAACCATCATCTGTGGTGCCAGGCCACTCAGTTCAGCTCGGGGCCACGGTGGGTCCAGCGCACGTGTTCCCAGTGCTTCCACCTGATGTCCGCCTTCAGAGGATGTATCATGGCCAACTGTCTGCTCTCTGCCTCTTTCCACTTTTTCAGAAACGAGCGTATTTGTGACCAGAAACGGTTGAAAGAGTGGGAAGATGTATGCGTATGCTTTTGGGTGTGATGTGTAATTTTGTAAAGCATTTGGTGTTTTTTTTTTTCTGTAGCATTCATTCAAAAGTGTAGCCAGTTTTAGTATAACTGGTATCTGCAGATTTTAAAAAGCAGAGTGTTAAGCTAGCTTTTCTCCCACCCACCTCTCCTGCCTGTGGCTTATCCTGCTGAGTGGAATTAGCTGAATTTCCAGTGACAAGTACAGCCAGCCAGTTGCTGTTTGGGTCATAGTTAGCTCCTGCAATGCCCACGACCTGAGGAGGATGCCAGGGGGAGAAGGGGGAAATTTGGGGTTATTCAGTGCTAAGGTATGAGCCTGGCAATACAAGCACCATACTTTTTATGCTAGAGGAAGTAAAGAAGGTATTTTCTTTGATGCTGTGTCTTTCAAGGTAAATTTGGCTGGGGAGCCCTGCCAAAGGAAATACTCTGGGCCAAATTCTGCACTGAGTAATATTCTGTGGAGTTGTGGGGGGGGTGCAGAGGAGAAGCTGAGTGCTTTGAGAAAACAACCTCCAGCAGCTGTGCTTTAGCTGCTCCGTAGGAGCGTAGCAGTCTGCAAAGTGGTCTGAGTTCCTCAGGTGGGAAGATTTGTTAAAATACAGTGAACTGCTGTTACGGAGCATGTGCCACTCATGCTGTAAGCAGCAAGAGGGTTTGAGTAGTTCTAGTGCTTTGCAAGTCTAAGACCTGTTAGCACGAGGAAAGGAAGCTCCTGCATGGTCAGCAGAAAGGCTTTGGCTCTCATCTCTGCTTTCATTCCTCCTCTGTTTTTTCCAGACCTCGGGGAAGCCATGGATGGAGCCTCAGCTGTTACTTGGCAGTGTGGTCTGTATGCGGACAGCCGCGTCCTCAGAGCTCCACTGAAATACCGAGCACCTTTACTGGTTGCCTGTGGTGGGAGCTGAGGATGCTCGGCGCACATCCAGCAAGCGCCTTGCAGGCTTAGATCCATGAGGAGCTAAAATCCTAGAGAGAAGCTTTGTTAATTGCTTAAGTCTGTGCTCAAGCTGGCACATATGCTGTAACTGTGGGTTTGCGCCAGCCGCATGGAGGGATTCCTGCTGTGCTGTCAGGCTGCTGGCCCTGTTGCGCCTTTGCAGCTGCGACGCATCTCCATGTGCTGGTTCTCCAGCAGGCAGCTTGTGACCGCAGCAATACTGCCATCAGACAGGGGGAGAGGAAAAGGGTTTGCTTTGGGGGCGGTGGGCAGTGCCATGTACTTGCTGTGAGGCTGCTCTGCATGACTCGGGCTGGATGTAGAGTGTGGTCTTCATGGCTGAGCCACGGGGGAATTGGGGAGCCCCCTCCAAGGCTCCGCAATGCCTGCTAGTCCATGAAATACCCATGACTAATGCTTAGGTTGTTTTATTCTATTTTTTTCCCCTCCTAAACTGTCTTGGTAGGAAGAATATTGGCACAAAAGTCTGTCGGGACAGGAGGAAGCCTCTGAAATGCATTTTGGCTACATGAGCTTGGCCAGATGCTGGGAGAGCTTAAATCAGCCCAAGCTCTTAGTGCCTGTGCCTGCCCCAGCAGCCAGGATCTGGCCTCTGTTGGGCGTTAGCTGGCAAAGCAGGAGGCAGCGCTGGGCAGGATTGTGCTCTCCAGTGGCTGCTGGGCTGTGTATTTTTCCTTGCTGTGCTACATGAGCTGCATAGTGACTCATACCTTGTGGGTAGGGCTGATGGATGCCTCTCGCCTTTTTCCTCTGCCTCCTCTTTACTCTGGTCCCTGATGGCTCCTCCCGAGGCAGCTCTGCAACCTGGGCGGGACTGGCCTGGGATCTGCAGCGTTGCCGGGGGCTTCTCCAGCCTGGCTCTGATTCTCTGGGCTCAGAGTCTCCAGCAGCTGCTGGCCCTCATCTACCTGGATACTTCTTGAGGTGTGTGAGCATCTGAATCGTGTTTTTGCTGGAAGGAGCTATCCATCGGACTCCTGCTCTCTGTTTAAGTGGGGCCCTGGATATGGCTGGAGCTGATCCTTAAGCCAAGCTCAGCCTCATTCCATCCTCCCTTTCCCTATTCCAGATGGGGAGATGCTTGTGCTACGCATTTCTGCGGAGCAATGCACCAAGCATGACATGCTCTGAGCAGCCCTGGTGAGAGGCAGTGTGCTCAGCCAGGCGGGACTGTGCTTAGGTTTGGTTTTGCTGCTGTGTGAGTTCAAGTGGGAGGCTCGGCCAGAGAGGTGATGGCAGCACAGTGAGGGAAGAGGGAGCACGTGGAAAGAGCCAGCTACAGCCCTGCAGTCCCCATTCACAGATTTACTTCCTTGGGGTGTGGGATCGCTGTGCGCTGGGTGGGAACAGGCCTCCTCCTCTCAGCTTTAATTAAGAAAAAGCAGGAAGTTTTAGGTGGTTAACAATTGATTTTTTTTTTTTTTCATTTTTTCTTTTTTTCTGATCATCCATGAATGTGCAAAGCAGGATTGTTAGTTGTAGACCTAGAAAACAATTGAATTAGCCTTCTGAGGCCAGAGTTGTGATGAAGGACTGTATTGCTACCTCGGAAATCAGAGCAGGAGGGATGATCTCTGCAAACAGTACCAGGCAGTGAGGGGGGCTAGAACTGGGCAAATACTCACAATGATTATAGCACTAGGAGTGAGCACTCGGCTGTGAGCTGGACCCTGCTGGGAAAAYTTGTCTTTCTTACACCTGAAGCAAAGATGCCTCTGCTGGGTTGACGCTGAGAGGGGCTGAACTCCTTACCTCAGAAGTGTTTTGCTGTTGTGTGTCAGAGTCTTGGCACCCAGAGCCTGACCCTGGGGAGCTGCTGGGTGCCCAAAGGGTAAAGCTCAGAGAAACAAGGATGGGAAACGCACCCGGGGTAACTCACCCAAGCAATCCGTCAGCAGTCATCTCTCCCTACTGCTCCCTCCTGTGGGAGAGCATCCGTGCTGGATCCCCCTTCTCCAGAACCATGGGCACCCCATCAATTGCTGATCATTTGCAGAGAGGACTCTCACCCTCCCTGGGGCTTCCCATGTGCTCCTGAAATGCAGGGATGCTTTTTCTTATCATTTGTGAGTTAGAGTTTTGCTTTGCACTCAGTGAACCCAGTGACTTCTTGCAATCAGATGCGGGGCAGACAGTTTTCCTGTTGTCTCCTCTACAGCTTTCGGGGTGAGGTCACCTCCGTGCAGAGATTCCGGTTGATCTGAAGGGAGACCTTGGTGGGGCTCGTGCCTTGTGGTGGCTCTGCGCTTGAGGTGAGCTCACCCCAGAGCCTGGCTCCTTTAGCAGTCTGCCTGCTGATATTTACCTCAGTGCACATCTCCAACCATCAACCAGCGTCAGGAAGTGGCTTCTGTCTCTACAAAATTCAAACCAGACAGTGCTTCCCTGGCTGAAAGCGTGACAAAATGTGCTGGAGCCCTAAGCAAAGCAAGCAAATGTTCCCACTGTATTTTAACCAGCCCTCCTGGCCTTCCGCTGGCAGGCTGGTTCTGATAGCAACTCCTAATCGCCAGCAACCCGCAATCAGCAGAGTGTTCCCTTAGGAGAAGAGGAAGAGACAGGCTGAGTTTTGATCAGCAAAGTGCATGGTTTGCAGCCAGAGCAGCAGGCACTCCCCAACAGCAGCTCCCTGGCTCTTCTCACTTGTTTCTTTTTAATATATGGTATTTCTTCAATGACAAGAGGAAGCCCGGTGGGGTATGAATGCAAGAAGAATCTGGAGCTCTTTGCTCATTGAAGAAAGGGAACATGCTGTGCTGGGAGGCTGTGTGGGTTTCTGAGCCAATTCCTCTCTCTCAGTTGGTAAAGACCCATCTCTTGAGCCCACCGGGGAGTGAACGGCAGCCCTGTGCTGGGGCAGGGTGTGCTGTACTGCTTGTACGGAACAAGTCCTGCTTGAGCCTGGTGGGACCTGCTCGGTGGTCACAGCACTGTGGTATGGTGGTGATGAGCAGCTCTGTGTTTACCCCCAGTATCCCTGTGTGCTGATGAGGCGTTGTCTGCAGAGCGGACACACAGTTATGGAGAGAGTAAGTGACTTCCCCAAGATCACTTGCGTTTGCTTAGAGGGAACTGAATCTGAGTTTCCTAAATTAGTGCCCTGCCTGCTGGACTGTCCGGCCTCGCCTCGTCTCGCACAGCTACACGGGCATCTCTCCACACACAACCTTGAAATTGCTGAGGCCAAAATTGGGGGTTCCATTAAAAGGTCTAAAAAAGTCTTCATATTCCGTTGCTTTGGGTCTGGTTTTGCTATTTTAAAATATTTTATATAAGTATTTATACAAATATTTGTGTGAAATTTTACCAGACTTCTCCATTTTAGTATTAATTTGACACTGGCTTTAAAAACAGTTGAAAATCCATTTTTACTGTCAAGCCCAGAGTGCATCCTGTCACTGCAGGCTTAAATTCTCACTGAACTTGGCAAGACTTAGGACCAAAGTCACTGTGGTGCCTGTGAAGACAATACCCTTCATTATGCGTGAGTGTCATCAAGTCACATTCGTTAAATCCTCTAATCCTAGTTAAAAAGCTACAGCCTCGCCCAAAATGAATGTGCGGAGAGACCAAATTGGTCCTGTTGGACCAGTTTTGATTTAATATCTCTGGAAGCAGAAGACAAAAAGAAGAGCATCTTCCACAAAGCCAGTGCTCTCACAGCACTCAGATAATCTAAAATGAGGAGATGAGGAGCGTGCCCAACCCCACCCATCTGAGCAGAGGATCCCAAGTGCAAGCAGGAGGCTCTTGCACTTTTAGGATGGTGCTAGCAGGAAGTCGAAGTCAAATATAAGAGGAGGAAAATACCTTTGAAAATCATCTTTCTTTTTTTTCTTTTTTCTTTTTTTTTTAAAAAAAAAAAAAAAAAAAAAAAAGAAGATAACTGGGAACCAGAAATAAAAGAAGTCTGGCCCTGAGGGTGAGACTTATCCTCTGTAACATGATCTGTTAAAAACTTCAGCAGTGAGTCTATAAACGAGTCATCAGCATCCCTCAGGAATCAAAGGCGGGAGATGCTGCCAGATAGGAGGGTGCATTGCTCCGGATGCTGTCTCTCTGCCCCGTTCCCGGAGGGACTGAGCTTTGCTGCCCACAGACGGGGCTAAGACCCCAGGTAGGTGGGTGCAGCCATCCACAGGAATGACCGGAGAGTCCCTTAGACACCTTCTTCCTACAAGCTGGGCTCTATTTCTGTGTTTGCAGTCTGCTTTCCCACACGTAAATTCTGGTCCCTGCTGTAATTGGTCCTTGGCCAGCTTTTCAAAGCCTTGGCTCGGGTGGTGGCTGTGCTTTCTCAAAGGACGGGCCGTTCTCATCTCCCCCCGGGTTTGAACTTCTTGCTCAGCCCTGGAGCAAAGCGGTGTGCTTTTCCGGTTGCTATTCTAAAGTCCTGTCTGGTTATTATCTGCAGACCAGAAACAGAACCTTTGCTGTTTGGTCTCCAGCCAAAATATTGCTTATTTTCTTGGTGTGTGGTGCAATATCTACAAGTCTGCACAGCTGGGGTATTTGTGCAATAGAAACACAGATTTTATTTCCTCCCCCTTTTTTCTTTCTTATTGCACCAGCAAATGGCCCACTGAGCCAGAGAAGAACATTTATGGGTAGCAGAGAATTTTTTTTAAATTTTTTTTTTTTTTTAGCTCAGCTCTCATGGAGTGGTTACATCCTGTCCCTTGTCTGCTAACCCTGGCTGTGCATGCGTCTTCTGCAGGAGGGAGTGACACTGTGAGTCAGTGTGAAAGCTGACATGGTTTGGAGGTGGCATCTCTGATGGAAAAGGGAGGTTTGGAGATGACTGTGGTCATTGCATTCGTTCCTGTGGCACGCCACTGCATGCCCTTCTGGGATGCTGCCCAGAGCTGCAGTGGTCCTGGGGCTCCCTCCTGTCCACTCCTGTAATATGTTTCATCCCTGCCATGCTTTGCAGATTGAAGCGCTTATGATGGAGATGCAGAATCCAGATACGGGCATCAAGACGCAGACGCAGAGGGTGATGATCACGAACATCCCGCACGCTGTGGCAGGTAAGAGCCTTGTCGGGGGAAGGGACCAGGCCAAGGAAGTTCATCGAAGAAAAGCTGTGTGTGGACCCCATGGCCACCCCAGGGTTACCAGTGCCTGGGTGCATACTGGAGCCTGTGTTCCCAAAAATATTTGCCGTACATCCTTTGAGACATACCCACTCCCTTTATCTCATTCTCACTCGTGACTTGTTTCACTCCTAGCTCTTTGAATCAGAGACACAAAGATTGATAATCGTGCACTTTTAGCTGTCTCACGTGAGTTTAACTCAAGTGACCTTGCTTTCTCTTAGTATACAGGTGAATAGGTGCTTCAGCCTCCAGACCTGTCATATTCCTGGTGGGGCTGGATCACAAATAAGGATAAATATTAAAATCTGATTAAAATACACAGACTGGAGTCAGACTGAACTTCAGAAATGAGCAACAAACAATTAGTCCCCTTTTAACGTTTTCTGCTAATAATCACTTTTCTTCAGTACGCAGGAAAAGAACAAAATATTCAACCCACTTCTCTGCCTCTAAATGACAGCTTTTCCTCCTTCAAGCAGGCTGAAGAAGAAACAGACAGGGAGCTGTGCTGTGTCACCTATGGCATTACAGGCAGCTCTTATCGCAGTCTCCTTTGTGCCTGCTAGCTCCTTTCACAGGGCACTATCAGTACCTTTGCTTCCCTGTTCTCCAAGCCTCCACAAAAGCTTTTGTGAGGCATGCTCCACTATAAATATTCACACATACTGTACCAAAGTTTCCTCCTTCTGCTTTGGTCTTTCTGCAGCACTTTGAAATCCAGAACAAAAACTCCCACTGAAACCGGTGAGCTTGCTCCAGGCAACTCAGGAGACAACTTAGCCAAATAGATTAATTTTTCCCCCACTGTATTTGCAAAGCCCCGTAGGCCCTGTGTGTTGTTTGCCCCATTTTTTTTTTAAAAATGAGGAAGCAGAGTCACTGAGATGAAGTCACTTGCCCATAGGTACAGTCAGTCAGTGAAAGGGTAAGGAGAACTTGGACGACATCTGAAGCTTGTTCTCAGCAGCACCCTCCATACATTACAGTACAAGCCATATCCTGGCAAACATGGCTATTATGCAGCTGAGTTTGGTGGAGTGCTTTGCATCTGCAAAGGATCTGGCCTTGCCTCCCCTAGCTGTTAGTGAATAGTTAAGGCAGCACTGCAGAAAAGTTTCCCCTGTACTGAAGATGATGTGCCAACAAGATTAAGTGCAGGGGGAACAAGTACTTCTCTTGATGTCTGACCAATGTAAAATACCACTTCCTAAAAGTCCATGGCTAGATGATGTGGATGGAGGATGCCCGTTGGTGCTCATCCTCTTTGCGTGCTGTCTGCTTTATTCTGGTTCCTTAACCAGAATTGCTACAAGTTCCTTCTTGCATAAGTCATAAATTCTAGTCAACTTCTCATAGGCAAGAGAGTTACAGTCTCCTTGCGTGGCAGTCATCACTCTCTAAACTATGACATTTTTAGTGCTGTGCAAGTTGCATATATACTGGTTGGCTTCTGTGTGTTGCAAAAGAGACTGATTCATATTTAGTGAGGGAATGGTGAAGACATTAGAGCAGTGGACACGGATCCACTGAAGAGAGCTTGGCTCTTCACGTGCAGGAAGCTAACTAGTTAAATTCAGTGTCAGTAAAATGGCTCACAGCAGAAAAGGCAAATAAACCTCCATGTTAAATGTGCACCTTTGGGGGAAAATGCTTACAGAGAGCGCTGTCTAGAAATGAGTGATGAGATAATCCTTTAATTTCATCTATTTCAGGAAGCAGGCAGTAGGATGAGAGCTCTGAGCCCCTATTAGAAAGTTAAGTCATCACTGCAATGTCAAGAAAGGTCAACACCTCAATCTGCAATCCTAGGGGACGTTTGGAGGAAAAGACCCATAATTGATCAGGGAATGAGTGCATTTTTGCCCTGTTTAAATGGAAGGAGGTTCATGATATTTGCCCCCCAGAACACAAAACTAAAACTGCCAGAGGTTTATGCTGACTATGGGTATGACTGGCCACACCCCACCAAAAGAACTGGGAGAGATGAAGTGTTGTGAATGCAGAAATCTTGTTTCCCTTTGATATGTCCTGTGACCACTACAACTTGGATTTGAGACTCAGACATCCCTTCTGCACTGAAAGTCGTGTCTCTTAAAGGACTCAAGAGGACTGGTCACTGGTCTCATACTAAAACTGAAGCAGGACCGTGGTCTGTGAATCTGGAGATACTTTGCAGTGAATCTTTCAAGACAAGACAGTGCAAAACAAGGGGTGCTTCACCTTTGCTGGGCGTGGAAGCTATTGCATTGCTTAAATCCTTTCTAAGCCAGTGATGAGAGTTTAAGTGTTGCTCAGGCCACGTGTGCTTCTGCACACTCGTGCTGTGCCATCCTGAGGTCACTGCCTGCCTCGGGCTCCCTCTCACAGGGACTGATGCCTGCTTGGTCAGGAGAAAGCCTGAATGACAGCATGGCCAGTGACAGACTGGCAATGCATTTCATCTCTGCTTCTCTTGTGTGGTGCATTTGAAAGCATATTTGCGAGAAGGGGTCTGTGCGCTCGGTGGGATCCAGAGCACAGTGAGGGGTGAGGACTGGAGAGGTCTCATTTTGGCCCATGGATTTTGGCACACTCCCGATTTCAAGCACCTGACATTTTCTTTGCTTTACAGGTAATGATATATTGCAGTGGATTCTCCAACGCTTGCAGATCACTGAGGAAGGTGAGTAGAAATGTAAAAATTGAGGCTTTTTCAGCTTCGAGTTGTAAAACTTTAAGGTCTCCATAGACAAAACCTCTTAGATGAATTCTTCTGTCCTGAGTAGCAGCTCACTTTTAAATTCCAGTGCAGTGTTTCTGTGTAATCAAAACATCTGCCTTCGCCATTTTCAGAGGCACTCCACCTGGGGGACCTGTTTGTCAAATATGGATACATCTACCCTCTTCAGGAGCCAAAGAATCTCACCCTTAAGACAGATGGCAGCCTGTACAGGTTTCAAGTGAGTTGCACCTTGTCTAAAGCCATTGAGAGGGAGTTCAGCACTAGTTTTAAAAACAGGCAGCTGGGGCAATTCCCCAGGAGCTGTAGTCGTGAGACCATGCTGTGTAGCTGTGCTAATTGTTCAGCATGCAGGAGGAAGGAGGAGGGGATCCACAGAGAAGCCTCAGGCCAGTTCCCCCAGTTCTGTGTGTCAGATTACAGTTTACAGGCAAACTGTGATACTTCCTTCAAGTAAATTAGCGTACTTGTTCAACTTCAAAATAGCTGTGCTTTCTTCCAAATGTGTGTTCCCTTCCAGGTCTTAAAGTAGCAAATGGAATCACAGGTTGAAAATAGAATGATCTGGGGAGACTGAATAATGAATATACAAAAAGCACAGTAATAACAGGATGTTATCAAGGTTCGTGGTTGGACTGTTTCCACTACAATGGGAAATTAGGGGACCCTTGTTCATACTTTGAATGAGGAGTCTGGTTCTCACATGGTGCCAAATCAGGCTCCAGCATCTCAGTCTGAATGCTCAGGCAGCAGTGAGAGGTTGGCCATATTAACCAACTGCAGAGCAGGAGTGGATTTGACATTGGCAGTCTGCTGACCTCGATTCTCCTGCTGTAGCTGGCCTGCACCACCGTGCAAGCTGACGTGTAGCTAAGGAGCTGAGGCTCTGAGTATAGCAGAGGAGAACTTTCCTCTCCCTCCTGTGTGGGTGGTGCTGCGTGCCTCTTGGCGTGAGTTCAAGGCTGCTGTGCACTAACGAAAGGCTTGTTTTTCTGCAGACCCCTTATTTCTGGCCCGCACAGAGCTGGCCTGCTGATGACACAGACTATGGTAAGTGATAGCATTGTACGCATTTAGGAGGCATAGTGCAAGCCCATGTGTTTGTGCATGCAGTCCTGTACCATGTTTGCTGTCCATCTTCTTGTGCTGTGCGTCCACATGCGATGACCAGCCCTTGCATTTTCTTTCATACTATTTTGTGAGTAATTCTCAGTAATGCTGAATTGAGGGAATGCTCTGGATGTGACTGCCTTGTGGTGGCCTTGAGGAGAAAAAGTGCTTAAGCTTCTCTTACGTTCCACTAAGATCCATCAGACCGGAACACATCTGAAATACTCTGCTGGGTAGGGAAGACTTTAAACACAAGGTTGGATTTCCCTGACTAGTTAAGTGTATTCCTGGATCTGAGCCCAAGACTGTCTTCCTGTAGATTTGGATCAAGTCCTGCATTCAGAGATAGTTCTTTCTTTATATAATGCACAGTGGCTCCCAATATCTCCTGATGGTTCTTTCCATATCAATCTTCTGTTGCCTTTGAAATGCTTTTTATTATAGGGCTGGTTATGAAAGTTGGGCTGATCAACTTGGTTTGCTCCTGTGGGCTGTGCAGTTCACAGACTGGTTTGTTTATACCAAGATTGTCCTCTGTGGCTTTTATCTACATCATGCTGTAAATCTTCTGGGGAAATAAAAAAGCCCATTTTAGATTGGAAAGTTTTTAATAGAACTTGGAACAAAACATTGGCCTGTATTCGGAAAACTTGGAGGTCAAACTCTGAAGAACCTCAACATCTTAAAGATTTGGTCCAGTATCCTTCAACCCATGAAACCCTGGCTGAGTTCCCAAAGGAGGAGTGACTGCTGGCAGAAGGCACACACTGCCCGTTCTGCGTGTGCCTTGGGCCCTGGCTCGCGAAGCATCAGTGACAAAGTGAAAGCACCAAGTTCATTTTTCTTCAGTGAGCTTTTGTGAGCTTGGAGCTCATGCCTGGGAAGATATTGTAACAGACAGAGATTCCTGTGTTTGTCATGTGGGTGAATTTTTAATTATTCTTGGATTTGTTGGTCTAAGTATAACTGACCGCTTATTTGCTTCTTCCTCCACAGCAATTTACCTAGCAAAGAAGAACATTAAGAGGAAAGGGATTTTAGAAGAATATGAAAAGGTAAAGAGATGTTGTACTTGTTCCATTGCAAGCCCCTCGTTTGCTGTAGCTTTAGCTCTCTGTTGCTAATGAATGGAGCGTGCCAAAAAATCACCTCTTCAATTGCCTGCGGTGTTACTCCAGCAGTGTCAAAAGCCAAAATTTTTCAAGTGAAAAAGTGGCTAGTACAGGAAAATACGAAAGTCAATGATAATTTTAGTGGGGATAATTGCTCTCCTTGCAGTGGTATTTTTGAACTGTTGCAATTCATGTAATTACGTTCAGAACAATCCAGATTTCTTGGCCTGGTTGCCAGCCTGGCCTAGTTGAGCTATGGAGAGTCAAGAAAACCCTAGCATGGGAGCGCCTTGTTCAGAATTTTCACACTAACTGCTTTTTTATTTTTATTCCAGGAACATTACAACATGCTCAATCAAAAAATAAACTACAAGTGGGATTTTGTTATTATGCAGGCCAAAGAGCAGTATAAGTGAGTTGACTTGCATTCCCTTACTCGCATCATCGGGGAGGGTATGAGGAGGCAGAGCTTCACTGTCTTGGTGCACAGTTAAATTACAGTTTAAAAACATAAACTGCAGCTTTAAAATAACTTGCAAGTGCCCCTCAAGATTGTGAAACAAACCTGCCTTTCATATCAGCTTGGTGTTCCTCCATTTAACAAGTAAACTTTGTTCACGTTGCACTTTGTGAGTGAAGGACTTCAGACGTTTTCAAATGACTGGACATCCGCTTGCAAAGCCTCACCCTCTCCTGCTGCACCTGTGTTTCTCTCCCCGCCTGGCATTTGTCTGCCAAAGACGTGGAATCGGTGTGGTTTGTGAGAGCACAGGCGGGGGTGGGTGCCTTTCCTGCCAACACATGTGCATGCCTCTTTGCAAATGGTTTTTGCACACGCGTAAGTGTGCAAGGGGAGGTTTAGATTTTGCACCTGATGTGACTCCCTGAAGAAGCTGAGGTCTGATGCTGCAGCATGCAAGCCCTCATTAGAGACAGCTTCTTTTAGCTCAGGGTTGTTCATGAGCATTTGTGGATCAGGCCACTGGACTTAGGACCCGTTATTGGTCTGGTTCAATTAGTGCTTGCACATGTCTCACAGCTGAAATAATGGCCTGAATCAAGAAGCAGTAAATGTTCCCAGCAGGGACTTCTGGAGAAAACTCTGAAGTGCATACTTAGGCACCCAGCAAAAATTACTTGACTTTAGGAGCTGAATCCTTCAAATTCCCAGGAAAGTTAGCGAACATGAAATGGGATTGCTCCTTTGGAGATAGGGTCTTCCCTACTTCTGTGGATTCCTTTTACCTTTTTTTACCTCCCAGCACAGCAGGCACTGCCTCTGCTGTTCAGCAGTGTTTCTGTCTTCACTGGGATGGTAGCCAAGTTGTCAGAATACAGCTCATCAGATAACTGTCTCATTAAACACGAGACTGTTGTTCTTGTAAATTGAGGTCAGACTTGGGCTAAGAGATGCCAAACGCAGTTTTAAAGTTAGATACCGAGACTGTGTCTGAACTAGTAGATTAAACACGTCTGAGGCTGTTTGATGATGATGCTGGGGCAGACTGGTGCAGAACAGCCTGCATCCACCCTCTTAACCACAGCAGGGTGGCCACATGCAAACAGCCTTTTGGGAATGCTCCCTTGCCCATGCTAAGTCCCAAATTGTGCCCAGGACTTGTCTGGGAAAGAATTAGTTGGTCCAAGCCCAAACCATGCTGGTGCTTCTTCTATTTAATAGTAGAGGTGATTTGGGTTTTAGTGCCTGGGAACACTGGAACCCATTTCCAAATCATTTCTATGAGAAATGCCCCCCTTTACTGCAAGACAGGGACGAGACGTGTCCAGGATGTATCTCTCCATGGCAGTCCTCAGATACTGCCTGGGGACATGGGAGATGGATAAGCATGAGGCAGCAGGACCGACCACAAGTAGTGGGTTGTTACTGTAAAACTCTACCAAAGGGCTGTCTGTCTAATCAAAAGAGGATGTGTCTGCTCCCAGCTGAGCTCAGGAAGACGATGATTTCTCTCAGTCATGTGTGGCCATGTGAACAGCATGATCTGCAGTCCAGAATTAGCTGGGTTAAGATGTGGTCAGGAGGCTGCATCAGAGCATCACRCAGTCAGGCTGGGACCCATGGGGCAGGGTGGGGGTGTGCCCCCTTTCTCATCCCACTGGTTTTAGGAAAGCAAAATTCATGAATTCCCCTGGTAGAGTTAAATCCTGTTCTTGGCTTTGCAGGGCAGGGAAGGAGCGGAAGAAGGCGGACAGGTACGCCCTGGACTGCCAGGAGAGAGCCTACTGGCTTGTGAACCGAACTCCTGTAAGTAGAGGATGTCAGCGTGTGGCTTTAGTGCCTTGGTGGTGCCCTTCCTGCAGTCACCTGGAACAAACTCCCATGCRCTAAGGGTACGGCCTCTGGGCTGTGCACCCTGTCGCTTCTTCTCGGGCAAGGGGTCAACCTAGGCCGGCCCTGAGTCCACACCTTTCTCCTTGGTTGCTTTCAAAGGTGCAAGGGAGGTAGGTCCGGCTGTAGCACCCATGCTCGGAGGGGAGCATTGCTAGATTCAGGGGGCAGAGGTCCCCCAGGGCACTGCTGGCTGGGAACTGCTGGCAGTGGATCCCTTCAGGGCTCAGGGTCTCCTCATGCATTTGTGTGAACCACAGACTTTAAAACAAATGAGTTACAAAGCTATTGATGTTTCTTGTTTATAACAGCCCGGCATGCTAGACGTCCTAGAGTATGGATTAGACCGCGTAACGGATCCCAATGAAAATAAGGTAAACCAGGTGAGACAGGTTTTCTTTTCACACCTACTGAATTTGTTCGGGAGGACCCAGACAACGTCCCTGGGATTGTGGTTTTTTGGGCACCGCAGGCTGAACGAGTCAGCTCAGCCATGACAGCCAAACAGGCCAGAAGTTGAAGCCGTCTCATTGTCTGAGGGGTGGAGCCCTCAAAATAGGCTTTGGCAGCATCTTTTGGCTTGAAAATACTTTGTCAGCTCTCTTGCCACAGCAGTTAGTGTGAGTGTTTAGCTACAGGACATGTTTTCTCTGCTGGTGAAGCTGAATTAAGGAATCCTCTACCTCCAGATGCTTGTTGCTGCCTTTTGATTAGCAGTGAATGGACTGGGGGGGGTTGTGGGGTGTAAAGGATCAGAGGAAAGATCCAGGTTTAAAATAAAATGACAGAATACCTCCAAAAAGGTAATGTGTGGCAAGAAGATGGAGAAGTTGGTGTGGTGGATAGGAGACACAAAATGTTGCCTAAAAATGCATATTGTATAGCTAGACCATAAAGAAACAGAATTCATGAACTGAGACTGTGGAGGCTGTAACTGGGTGGGACTGGTTCAGAGTCCACAATAAGACAAATGCAGTCAGTGGATGAGGAGCTGGAGCTGCTCTTCTCTTTCTCCATCAGTCCTTTTAAGCGATCCTGCACTTGTGCACTTAATGGTGTTCATATGGAAGTGAAGTCAAAGTGTCTCTCAGCAATTAAATGCAAATGTTACTGCGATCACTCTCACTGTATTCCCACAACTTCTCATTTTTGTAACAGTCTTGAAACATCTCAACAGCCAGAGGCAGGATAATTGCTTTGGCCAACTGTGTTCTGTTGCTATAGAGACTGAAAATGAGCAAAATGTAGGGTTGGGGTGTATTTGATTTTTTTCTTGCTGTATGTAGCAGCTGCCGAAAGTTTGTTGTTGKTGGTGGTGGTTTTTTGGTGGGGTTTTTTTGTTTGTTTTTTGGTTTTTTGTTTTTTTTTTTAAGAGAAAAGGAGTGGAAGAAAGGTAGAGCGGTGGAAAAGAGGAGTAAGCCAACTTCTCGCTCACAGTTTTACAGCTGACATGGAAGGAGATTTTAGGTTTGCAAACGGTCTGAAAGCCCGTAGCCATCTGCCAGCTGCTTGGTAGCACAGAGGAAGTGAGCTGAGGGATTGCTGTTCAGTTCCCACCCTGGACATAAGAGAGATGGTCGATTCCTCCTGTCAGCAGAGACTCCGAGGAGGGCATGAACCAAAGGACACCAGCTTTGTGGTGACTTCACTGCCTTTCTCCTTTAAGCTGATCTCTGAGCTATGCCTCYTCTCTGGAGGCTGAGCTCAAGAGGGAGGGTTCTTCTTGCTCCTCTTTTTGCTTTTGAAAGAGCAATTGACAATACACTAGACAGCCAAAAGCCCACGTAGAGCTGCCTTTGGCAGCTTTTTTTATTTCTGCAGGCTGCTCTCACAAACACCTGTGGCTCAACAGCCTTTGGTGAGCAGAAAGCATGGCGCAAGCTCTGCCGGTAAATGCTGAGCTGGACTGTGCTTTGTTGGCCGTATTTTATGCCTGCTGAAGGCAGTGCAGAGTTTTATTGATGTTTTCTGTGGGCCTAGCCTCTGGCTCTGACATAGGTGAAACGATGAGAGCAGAACATGAGTGCATGAATCCAGTGCCCATTTATTTGATTTCTGTCTCTGTTCCCGCTCAATCTAGCTTCACTTTGTTGGCCAATTAGTTTTCTTTTATCTTGACAGCTGAGAAAGAAAATATTCCCGGTGACAATTAATTTCTGACATCAGAATGACTTCTTTAAAGCTGATATTGGCATGAACATCTCTCTCTCACTTGCCTCAGACCCCTTGGTGGGCTGCTCCCTCACTGATTGATAGAGTCCTCTGGGGATAAACAGGTGCTTAGCCAAACATCGCACTCCTTTGAAAGGGACCTTTATTACTGACCCATGAGCATCCCTCCTGGTTATAATGAGTTAGGAGTTGTAGTTGGGCAGGAGGAATAAGGCAGAAGTAGCCATCCATTGAACAGCTAATTAAGGGATGCTTTAGCCTTTTGTTACCCAGGTCTCAGGCTCATGATTGAGCCTCACTGCTTAGAGAGTTACCAGGCAACTGCCAGAGCCCGCTGACTCACCTGCAGATACATACTCGGCTTTTGCCGCATTCTGTGACCAGAGAGTCTTTCTGAAAGGTGCTTTAGCTTAGCCAAAAATCACTGCACTAGATTCAGGGACTACTGAATGAAATGCCCTGGCTTGTTGTATGCAGCAAATCAGCCACAGATCATCATAGTCATTGCTGGCCTTTAATTTCATAAGTCTCTGTCAATTTGGCTGCCTGATAAATGCATAACTTCTGCTGCATCCATCACATCTTTTGAAATAACAGGGTCAGAAGCAGATAAACAAGAYAGGGGGAAACCAGCAATTTGAACGAAACTGGGCATGTGGACTGTCACAGATTTGATTTCCAGCTGTTGGGCTGGAAGCACCAGCACAGAGGAGATGCATGTTGAGATGATCTTATGCTAGACTCAGAATTTGCCTCTGGCGTGCAGRGCTCCCAGCGGGCTGTGTGTAGGGAAAGGCCCACATCTGCACCCGAGAAGAGGTGTTCATGTGTGCAGACACAGAGCTGTGTGCATGCCAGAGTGCTGTTTGCCACTGCAATGTCAGAGAGGCAGTGCCCACAGGTTTTTGCAATGAAGTGAGCCGTGGAGGGAGGCCGAGCTGCCCCATGCTCGGCGGCTGGTCCCCTGCGCAGGATCCCTGTGGTCATCCTTGCAGCTTGCCGAGCTGCCTGCATGGACAGAGAGCACTGTGGCGTTCARGGCAGAGTGCGGGCATGATTTGCAGTGCCCTGGTCCAAAATGAGCTCTGGGTATCAGTGGCCTGTGCTTGTTCTTCACTCCARGCTCCATCTGGGCATACACACAAAAGCTGTTGTCCAGCTGTTCATGGCCTCTGTAAACACTGAATGGTGGCCAGACAGGCAAAAACATAATGACCGTTATCTCCACAATGTGGTCGGGAAGACCCACACTGAAAGCAGAGGAGGTCCATGCGAATGGTTAGCTGGAAATTAGCAGATGTCCCAGCTCTTGTAGGAGCTCGTGGCTTCAGCCATGTGGATCGGCTCCAGACACAGGGCTCTTGAGCAGGTCCTGGCTGACTCCCAGCTGAGCTTTGCAGCCGCTGCCTGCGTGCATGGGGAGTGCTCAGCTGGTGGCAGCGGGGTGTGACGAGGCCGTGCAGGGTGTCCAAGTGCTGCTGTGTGTCTCGGGGAGGAGGATGTTTAACAGCATGCGGCACTTGCCTGAGACAGACCGAGGTCTTTCACTAATTGCCATTTTGATTTGAAGCCTGCAGGGCTGGGGAGCTTATCCGCGGTAATTGCAACAAGTCACTCGTTAAGGGCATTGCAAAATTAATCTCATTATAAGAAATTACTCTTTTGTTCCAAATATTATTTCCTTCCAAATGAGGGAGAGTGGGTCAGTGGCACAGGGCACTTTGGCATTGCTGCTGTCAGTAGCAGGGGGTAAGGATGGGTAGGATGGTGGGGACAACTGGCAGTACTCAATAGGACATGGAAAGTATTCAGGGTCCCTTGTACCAGCAGCAAAGCTGGAAACTGGTCATGGGAGCACTGTGGGAGAAAGGGAAATGAAATGCTGTGCAGCTCTGGGGTGGAATAGCTGAGATCCTTCCCAGTTACTGTGGATTTGAGAACTGGACAGGGCTGAGCACAGCCAGCACCTGCAGCCCTCAGTAGGGTGTTCAGCGCTGGGCTCCTCTTTGATTCTGCTCCAGTTCAGTGTGTGCCACTACTCAGTCATGCTCAGCCCTTCTCATGCCATAGCCCCCTTTTCTGTGCGAGCCTTGGCAAGTCCCCTCCCCATGGAGCACCCCACCAAAGCCCCTTGGCTTTCCCAGGACCAGCTGTCCGGAGCGCTGACCTACATGCTCAGGCTGTGGCAGGAGGGGATCCTTGGTGTAGGGTGCGCTTTCAAAAAAATCTTTTGCAGACATGGCACTAGCTTTGATTTTTACGTTCCCACGTAGAATTTTTCTGTAGTGATGGCAGTTTAATTCACACCTTTCTTGCTCTACATAACATTTAACTTACTGGGTTCTTTTTCTCTTTCCCACCAGCTGTTTGTCTTGTGTGTGTGTGGTGTGCTGCCTGCCTCTAAGACCCCTGTAGAAGATAACACAACTTTACTACCACGTGAGCTGCCTTCGAGCCATTATGCCAGCATCCACCTCTCCTCGCCCCACTGCACCAGACCTGTCCGAGGCACCCGCTTGACAAAACAGAGGAAGAAATGAGGGGCCTTTTAAAACCATCTAATGATTTTAACATGTTGATTTTCCTAAAGTAAATGCCCTAGCCACACTTAGTTCCATCAAATGGAACAGTTCAGCCAGCACTTGTAAATCTGATGGGGTTTGTACCTCGAGTTCCCCAAGGAGATAGTGAACTCCTATTGTGCAGGAAATAGCTGGCCTGAAACAGAAGTTCTCTAAGGAGGACACTTCTAGGACAGTAAATGCAGTGAGTTTCTCTGCACAAGCAGGTGATTTTTTTTTTTTTTTTTTTTTTTTTTTTTTTTTTTTTTTGCCTCCCATTTCTACAGTCTATCTGAAACAATGATGACACTGTGGAAATGGGGGGAAGAAATGGTGCCTACATGGAAGCTGGCCCGGCATCAGGGGTACAGCTACAGGGTGAAAAGCTGTTCTTTAGTCCGTGTGTCCTCCATCATTTATAAGATGTCCCAGGAGGCTTTGAATCAGCAGGGGAGGCTGTACAGCCCTGTGGCCAATGATCCTGTTTTCCAAGAGCTTTTTCCTCCTCATGATGTGTCAGCCCTTACCCCCTCGCACGCAGTTCCTTGTGTGTGGCCAGCAGAGCATTGCTGCTGGTGCAGCTACTGTTTGCTTTCCTGTTTGTCCCTGCTGAGATTATGTGCGCTGCAGTCATTCAGAGCTGGTCATGATATTTCCAGAGAAAAAGCTTCCTCCCTTTGCAACGCCACAATGAGGATTTCTGTTAGTACTACACTGGCCAGGCTAGGTTTGTGTTAGGATCAGATGGGCCGGCTTCATGGTAGTGCTGTACAGGTTGGCTGATCTGCTGCATATCTGGCTCCTGCTGCTGAACTGGTGAGTGTGCCCTCTCAAAACCAACCAAGTTTCAGCAAAATGTACATATTTTTCTTCCATATAGAGAATAGTTTCTCCCTCCTGAGCAGGACTAGTGACAATGGTTAAAATGCAAAAGCAGATCTGCACCAGCGTCCCCACGATGGTCGCCCATCCCCCACAAAGCAGCCCTGGGAGAGCGTCTTGCCTTTCCCAAAATAGGGGCAGCTCAGGGTGCAGGTTCTCTGGTGAGAAGATGGGAGAAGCAGGCTGCCTGTGGCATTCGATACCAGATGCGTCATTCCTCATCACTCACAAACTGCACTTCACCAAGGCACTCTGCAGACCCATGTCTGCCACAGAGTTAGTTTGATAGAATAATTCTGGGATGCAGATCTTGTTGGCTAAAATGGGAGATGAAGAACTGAAACACTGCATAAGCCCTTAAAGGCTTGCTGGGAGCATCCCTGACTTAGCCTGTCTTTCCTTCTCCCTCCTCAGGTTTATTTCACACAAAGTAACTGTGCTTCAAAGGAAGCTGTGTGAATAAACACCCTGCAGTTAATTTGTTGCCTTCAATTGCTTGCTCATTTGTGGATGACATGTAACATAGTCTGAGTTATTCAAATCACAACGTAAGCACCCTTTGCACAGCAGATACTGCTTCTGAGGCTTTTAATTGTGGTGTTTATATTTTGCAATGTGTTGGTTCCTGTCTCCTTTAGCTAATATTGAATGATCTAATCCGTGTCTCGTAAACGAATCTATTTTAGCTCCATTAGAATAACCCCTTAATTGAAGGCATACAGGCAGCCTGTGATGGAAGAAGCAATGCTAAACAGTAAATACAGCTAATGGAACGATTTACGGTGTGTGGATGCTCTTAGCTTTGATGATACCCTGATTAGCTGAGCCGCTGTGTTTGATTTTAATTGTAATGAGAATTAATTGGAGAGCACTGCACAACAGCAGCCCTGCAATGGTATTCTCATGTATCAAAAAAGGCGAGTGAAAGCACCCACCCCAATTTAATGGGTTTTGTTTCTTTATTTTACAGAAAAAAACTATGGATGTTTATAGGAGAGAGGTAAGTGGTCCTTCCCTCACTTCTAGGTGTTCATCCTATATGTATTGCTTACATCAGTGTTGCATGGCAGCTCAAAGTCCCCTTTGCAGGGGATGAGCAGTTTTAAAAACGCCTGGGTTTGGCTGGCAGAGTCTCTGCCCCATGGAGTTCTTGGTCAATGTGCTTTCAGGACATTTCCTGCCTCTGCACCTTCCACTGCAGGCAGCCAGCAGCTCTCCCAGTGACGGGAAGGCTCAAGCAAGGACGGACACCAGAGCTAAAATCCAATAGATCAAAATTAGTGGTGGGGAAATCATAGGAGATACATCCCGTGGCGCCAGTGTAGAGACAGCCAAAGATCAATGATAATTACACGCTAAATCATCCAGAGCATTTGTAGGTGCCAACAATGGTAGCTATTATCCAATTTTTATATAGCATGGGGAGTGCTTTTTAATTACTTGCACATTGCAAAATGCTCTTCTGACATTTGCAATAAGCTCAGTGAAAACAGCCATTTTACTAAGACAGTTTAGGGATTCTCTGATTCCTTGGACATCCAATAATTAGGGAAGAAGCAGTCCCTGTTGTAGTTAGCCTCACTACCTGGGAGAGGGCATGTTTGAAGTTCAGACAGAGATGGCTTTGTCTTCACATCTCTGTGCTCCTAACCATGGACATGTCTGATCCCTCTCAGATCATGTACTATCAGCAGGCCATCATGAAGTCCAGAGTGAAATCTTCTGTCTCTCTTGGAGGGTAAGTCCTGATTTCCTTCTGTCCACACATTAATTAGTCTTCAACGCTCATCTCCTAATGAGATGATTAAGCTATCTGCTCTGGCAGCTGGTGACTCAGTCAGGGGAATCGTTGTGGTGGCCACACGCAGTGTTGTTTGTGCTGTCTGGGCTGTGTGTTGCCTGGGCCAGGAGGCATAAGGCAGAGGAGGGGTCAGAGTCCCAGTCATGATGAAGAGTCTCCCTCGGAGCTAAGGGGAGCTTTGCTGTGAATCTCTGTAGGGCAGCGCCAGCCCCTCGGTTGAGATTCCCTCTGAAATCAAGAGATGTTCAGACTAGTCAGGACTGGACTGTGGCGCTTGGGACCCAGCACAGCTCTGCAGTCTGGAAAAGCAGCTGCGTGGAGGCTGCCTTGCGAGGATGCAGCAGCGTGTCCATCCTGTGCCTGTTCCTGTGTGGGATGAGTAAGCAGCAGAGACAGACTGACCCTTCTGTCCCTGGTCCCCAGCCTGCTGGGCTGGATTCAGACCCAGTGAGTGTTCTTGCTTGTATGGTGATGCTCACCAGAAGGCAGCAGAGCTGGGGAAGTCTCTGGTTATTCTGTATTATGAAGGAACACACACTTCTCCGTGAATGTCCAAGCAATTAATTAGCACGTCCTCTTCTCAGTGGGAGTGTTTCCTGATCGGATTCTTGATGAAGCCAATTAAGTGCAAAGCTCCCAGTCCTAGCATTAGCGTTTGCCACAGGCATTTCTTACCTGGAATCTCATGCGCTGGCCAGTTGCCTAGAGGTACAATCCACACCACCAGTCTGTTTTACATAGTCATTGCCACCCAGAGATTTGTATCGAATCTGAGATAAACAAGGTGCTCAGGCCTGTTCCCTGGGAGAAGACAGTCSTGGATGAATGAAATAGGCGGAAGAGTCTGGGAAGCAGTGCTGTCTTCTGAGAACCACAACTTGCAAGGCACCAGCAGTTCTGCTCATTTCATCTGTCACTGACTCTCAGGTCACTCAAAACTCTCCTGCCTCAGTTTTCCAAACTGTGAGCTGGAGCTGGGGACACCTGACTACCTTCCAGGAATTTCGTGGTGCTTAACTGTTTGGCAATGCAGCTTTTCACACATTAGTCCTAGTCTTCTGATGGATAATGCCTATCACCTAGATCAAAAAATCCTCAGGAAATTTGGATCTCCATCTCAGCTGCAGGATTGGATCCAAATCAAATTATTATTGATGAGGATAAGAGCAGCAACTAGATAGTGTGCATGCATCAGAGCATTGCATTGATTTAGGAGGAGCTGCAAAGCACTAATCATTAAAAGGACAGAGCAATGTTACCTGAGTTGACAGGTTTAGATTTGTAGCTTGATTAGAATATATGGATTGGAGTGAATTATGCAGGTGCTGAATGCCTTGGCATTTCCAGTGAGAAGATAGGATCGATCAYTTCTGTGCCAAACCTGTGGTATGCTTTGTTCAGTAGCATTGTATAATTGCAGGATCTATGCCAAGGTGCCTGTTAGCAACGGGCTCTTGGACAGTGCACTCCCAGCTTTGAGCACATGAAAGCAGTTTGGCCTGGAAGGAATTTTAAACACAGAAACCAGATGATTTTTTCAAGAATGAAAAAGGGAGGAGAAAGCTAAAATTCCAGGACATTAGTGAAATCGGTTGTAATTACAAGTCTGGCCAACTTAGAAGGCAGGAGAAGTGTTTGTCTGGTTCCTGCTAGGATAGAGACATTTTTGCTTTGTGCCGAGCCCTCAAACTCATTTGCAGAGGAATGAGCTGTGCGGTAGGTGAGCGGAGGAAAGGAGAAGCCGGGATGTGCCCTCAGCACTCCCTCACCTCTCCCTGAGCTCCCTGTGCTCTCCCACGCCTCATGGGAAGGCTGTGGAGAACCCACCCTGAGCGAATACAGTGCTTGCTTTCCTCTTCTCTGGCACTTTCCTCTCTGTAATGTGTGGCACAAAACAGCGCAAGATCAGGCCTTTGCCAGTTTGCTGGAGAAGGAGACATAAACCATTTAGGAGCTTAGTCCCACTTCCTTGAAATGAAGAGGCAAAAGGAGGTGATGGAAGAGAGTCTTGTATCTCCGAGCACTTGAGCTGGCAAAACCACTGCTTTGAAAGACAACCGGATTACTGTTGGGGAGATTACTGTTTGGGAAATGGAAAAGATTAACTGTGCTAATGAATCAGTTTTTCTAGTAAGGCAGGGGCCACATTCCAGATCCCTGTGCTGATAGGGCTGCACCTCTGAAGATATCCATAGTCTGTGCAACCATTTATTTGGTTGTAATGGGGCTGGCTGCAATTCTGCTTGCAAATTAATATTTTGATTTTGTTGGATTTACTTGCAGACTTGTGAAGTACTCTGAGCAGTTCCTCTCCAATGATCCTATCCTGACTGGATGTCTCCCCAGCAACCCCTGGATAACAGATGACCCTGAGTTCTGGGATCTCAATGCAAAACTGTATGTATTTGTATTCTCTTGCCAGCTTGTGGTTTACACTGACCTTTATGCTGATATCAGAAATCAGAAAAGGGAACCATTGATTTTGTCATGATCTCTGGTCTCTGATCATGAGCAGGGAAGCGTTCCCTTTCTGACATAGCTTGGCCATGCTGAAGAAACTGTCTCTTGGGAATATTCCATGCTGAACTTCCAGCATTATCTTCTTCAAGTGGAGCCTTCCTTAACATTACAGAAATTCCTGTAAAAGTGATGATGGGAGTATGCTCTCAGCCCCTGCTGAGTGGGTCTAATCCTCCCCTTGGATGAGTGAAGTCCACTTTTACTAGCACAGGAATGGAATATGACCAGTTACGCTCAGGTATAGCACTTGGTTTAGCGTTAACCTTGCTAAATTAGGTGCTGCCAATGGCGTAGCAATTCAGGGTTCAACTACTGTCCCTTGGTCTTTGCGCACACGCAGGCTGCTTTCTTAGGAGAGAGTTTGGGTTGGAGGCACATACTGGTGGTCCATCCCTTCTCTGAGGTCTCCCTTGGTTTTCTGTTCAGATAGTATTTGCTAATTATACAGTGGCATCTCTGGGCTTGAAGCATACAACGTATTACTGGTTCTCATTTGAGACCAGCAATCCTGTTAGAGTGATAATATCCCATTAGACAGCCCCAAAGGATACCTTCACAGAATGCCTTTATGAGAAGCAAAGCTTTGGGCAACAACCAGTGCCTCCTCCTGAACGGGACTGAGTGAAACCTCCAGCAAAGCTGGGCCGTCATTGTGAGAGCAGCATAAATCCGAGATAAATCCTCATCCCACTGTGTACAAAGTTGTTTAATTACAGCTTACTTAGTGGGCTGACTTCAGGAGCTCATTACAGCATTCTGGAAAACAGAGTGCTGAGAGGTCTCTTGGCATTCCAGCAAAGGGCATTTTGGTTTTAATTAATCTGCCAATTAGATGGGCCACATGAAACTGGCAGTGCTGTTTGTTTTCAACCTGTGCAGAGTGGAAGTCCCCACCAGAATGCGTGTGGAGCGATGGGCCTTCAATTTCAGTGAGCTGATACGAGACCCGAAAGGTCGGCAGAACTTCCAGCTCTTCCTGAAGAAGGAGTTCAGCGGTGGGTCTGCTGTGTCTCTATCTTTGTCCCTGCCTAGGCCACACAGCAGGACGCTGCACAGCTGAGACAGAGCAGTGGTGGAAATCCATGTCTTTGCAGTAGGTGCTGTGAGCTGAGACAATGACAAAGTCACAAAGTAAAGGCAGTAGAAGTGACTTTGGAGGGAATGGCTGTGCAGCCAGTGCATGCAATACCATCTAGTGGCACAGGACACAAAGTACAGCCCAGGGCAGTCCCTGTGCGGGGGGACTGCTCCCAGGCAAGCTGGAACTGGCTGAATTCACAAGTTCTTACAGGTGTCGTTTGTCCCTGAGCAGAGAGCAGGGGAAAGCTGTTTTCCTCCTTCAGTCTCAAGGGGATTTTCAAGGTGGCTGTAAGAATTGGAGAGACTGAATTGGGGCCAACACATACTGAGTCAAACAAATTCGGTTTAGGAGTTAATAAATGGGATTGCATTTTCCTCAGTCTTGCTCTCTGCTGACTCTGTCCTTGTTACATAGGAGAGAATCTGAGTTTCTGGGAAGCCTGTGAGGATCTCAAGTATGGAGACCAATCCAAGGTCAAAGAAAAAGCAGAAGAAATTTACAAGTGAGTGTGATAATTTTACATTCTTAAACTCTCTGTACATGAGTCCCATCACTTTCCTCCACACGTTGGCATTCTCCAAATAGTTTATTCCTGAGACTTTTCTTTGTAAGCTGTCATCAAATGTGGCTGTCCTATGTCCCCACGTAGGAAGGGAGCTTTTGAAGGTGAAAGCATAAGTATTGTTTTGTTATATAGTTACTTTTCCTCTCTGTTCTCCACTATTACATTTAGGTCTTAGCATGTAATTTAAATAGAGGTGTGGAACAGCAAAGTTCTTGGGGCTGCCACAAGGAGAGTGGAGAGACCCTTTTTGCTTCCAGTGGGCTAAAATTTGGTTTACATTGTGTGTTAACAGTGCAAGAGGAAGTGACTGCATGTCGTACTGTTGAAGAGGAGATTGACTGCCCAGGATCAGGACAGCAAATTGTAGTGGGGAGCGGAAGGAACTTTTCCTTTCATGCATAGCCAGAGGAATCTCCAGGAATTCTCCAGTTGTTAATGGCACTGTTGATTCCTCCTCCTTGCAGGCTCTTCCTGGCTCCAGGAGCAAGGCGCTGGATTAACATCGATGGCACAACAATGGGCATCACAGTCAAAGGCCTCAAGCACCCTCATCGTTATGTTTTAGATGCTGCTCAGACCCACATTTACATGCTGATGAAAAAGGTTTGTTACTTGTTTCCAAAGCCTTAGGGGGATTCCAGTTCTCTGGGCCTTTCCATGCCTTTGTGTGCTTTCAGCTGTCACTTTTAAGTGGCCTTTGTTTGAAAGTCCCTCAAATTTGCTGACTTAAGCAAGCACTGGTTCAGGCCTTTGTATTTTGCTGCTTCTCCTTCCCTCTAAGGCAGCATGTCCCCAAGGCGGTTGAGGTCAGGTGTCTGCTGGAAGTCCTACTTTCTAACACAAGCTTGGTCACCAGCTCACTCAAAGCTTGAACAAATCTTTTAACTTCAGTCAGTTAGCACCACTTTGTGTGCCACATCAGGTATCCCTATGGTGGGATGCTTGTATCCAACTGGATTTCGGCAGTGGATGGGAAAGGTAGTAGCAATTGTGATATAACTGCATGAGTTTTGTACCAAGAGCATAACCAGACATGGCCCATCTCAAGTTTTACTGATTTTTTTTTTCACACATTTTTCTGTGGTTATGTTGATGAACACCCTTTTTTAGGTTTGACTGATGCAGCAGACTGCAGGCTGATGTCAGCATATAGTATGTCATGGCTTTCATTAGATCATGGTGACCACAAATAACTCGTAACTCCTCCTTATGAGCAATACAAAATACACTTAGCAGGAAGGAGCATTATGGGCCAGAGCAGCAGCACATTGACGCTGAAAGTAGCAGAATTATACTGATTTTCACCAGTTGCTGAAAAGTTCGGCTCCTGAAACATGAGCACCTCACCTTGCAATGACTGAGAGACACCACTGGCCTGGGCTAAGCTCAGTCCAGACCTTTTGGTCTGGATCTTACCTGGGAAGCTTTACTGTGAGATGAAAAATCCTGGGAATTTTACACGAAGATGAAAGGGTATTGGTTTAAATAACTACATTAGCCTGAAAGATACAAAGTCCCTTGGGCTGCTGGGGGAGATTATTCAGTTCCCAGCCTCCCTGGCTCCTGAGCAGCTGTATTTGGTGGTGATTTTAATAAGGGTGTTTGCAGCCCGTAACTACCAGTTTCTCTTTTTTTCTCCTAGTAGGACTCCTATGGCCGCTATTTAAAGTCTCCAATATACAAGGAAATGCTGGCCAAGGCTGTTGTGCCACAAGAGACTGTCAAAAAAAGGCAAGTGAAACTGGATGTAATTGTGGGTTTTGTTTTTCTTGTTGTAGCAAGGGTAGAAAAAGTCTGAGTTGCAGCAAAATTACTATGATTTAGATGTTCGCTTAATTAAATCAATTTTTTCACTAAGAAGATGCCTTGCTTTGAGACTGATTATGCTGTTTATTTGTGAGCCCTTTGGAAGTGGCTTGTGTGCAGCCAGAATCGACTTGACGATTGCTCGGCTGCTGTGTCTGTTGGGTCTGTTTAGAAAGGCTGTGATTGTTGAATTAATCATGGCTCCTTTCCTGGAAGGAGAGAGCACTGTGTACTGGGCATGGGAAAACTCCCGCCCACGAAACATTGGCTGCCAGAAATGACACAGAGCCACCGCAGGGTCCTCCATGGGTTCTGCTCAGCTCTGCCTGGACAGAGCTGCTTACCCCCCGTGAAGTGAAGGTGACGGGCAGCCACATGGGAGCAAACAGCATCTTACCTGCGAGTGACTGCTGGCACAAGGTAGATGGTCTTAGAAGGGGCAGGCTTGAAATGGCTTTTTCCAGCCAAGATGAAGGTTGCATAGCAAATTTAGGCCATTTGAACTGCAGTTGCTTCTTAAAGCTGAGTGTGCAATGTCAGAGCCAGACTGGGTGGTGTGCTTCTTTCTCTGTTCCTCTTCCACTCATCAACGTAGCAAGCAAGAAAGAGGAATCATGGACTTTCACACTATTGTTTCATCTAAAGCCCATTTCCAGTCAGTGGAAAAAACCCTCCTGCTGACTTGCCTGGGGTTTGGTTAGTTTCTCCCTGAGCCACACATCACAAGGTCACTGGCAGATGCTGGTTGACCCCTGGTGACTACCTTCATGTTTGTCAGTGTCTTGTCTGGAGACACAATCCTCAACATCCTGGGTAAGCTAAAGAGCTAGTACGTCATCCAGAGGTGGCTTAACACTTGTTTCCACTGCTGCTGGTAATGGCTTTGCTGAAGCAGCTAGCAGGTGTTTTTTGGGGTATCACAGACACCAGAAAYGCCCATACTGGTCCCTATCTTGATCTTACTGAGGACACTAGAAAAAATTCCACCGATGGCAGTTGTTTGGRTTCACACTGGGTGTTAGTTACGTGCAAATGCTTACAAGAAAAGGAGTAATGTACTGGTCATCTCCTGGCCCTGGAGTCCCTCACGAGGACCAGAAACAGGACTGCCTTTATGCTTGTAGCAGTTCTGTAGCTGATGTGTGACACTGAGTCACTGAGTCCTGCTTTAAATCACCTCRTCCGCATTTGCACTTCCTTCTTGTGTGCAGGTGACAGTGACACGTCCGTCTCTGTGTCTGACCTTGCCCTCCTGGTAAGTTTGCTTACCAGGGATGAGTTTTTGGTGCCCTTCTACTTTTCAGTAATGCCCTACTTCTTTCTCTCACTCTCTGCCCAGCTCCACTTTCCCGTTCGGACGCCGTCACCTCCGCTCCAGCCCCAGCCCTGTCATCCTGAGGCAGCAGGAGGAAGAGGCCAAAGCCAAAGAAGCCGCTACGACCGTGGACATCACGCAGGTCATGAGCAAGCTGGATCGCAGGAGCCAGCTCAAGAAGGAACCTCCCAAGTAGGCTCTGAGCCCCGCAGGGCACAGCGCAGGGAAAAGACAAGCCGAGGCTGGTGTTGAGCTTCGTCTCCCCTTCCTGAAGGTGTCAGTGCTGCTTTAAGTTTCCCAGGCCGGCTCTGCCGGCAGCCTGCTTCCTACATGTTGCCATGGCTTYTGGAGCAGCAAATGTCACTTCCCAGGCATGTCAGGCATGGGAGTGCTGCTGGAGCCAGGCTGCTGGCTGTGCTGGACTCGGGGTGCAGGGCCCCGGCTCCCTCTCCGCACACCTYGGAGGCGGGGATGTCTTCTGGCTGCCCCAAGCTCCCCACCAGAGGCTGTGCAGCCCAGCTGCCTCTCCCTGCCTCCTGCTCCTCCAGGAGGTGGGATGGCACAAGGCAGAGTAAAGCTCTGCCATCCCAGTCCTTTGGGTTCAAATCAGCCTTCCTCGGAGCAGAGGTGGACAACCCCGCAGGGAGTACAGCGAGGTGGCCCACCTCAGAGCGCGTCCGCGCTGGCGTCCATCCTCTCGGGGGGATGTGCACCCTCCCAAGGGGTGCACCCCGGGCACCCCCTGAGAGGAGTGCACCCCTCACTTCAAGTATCCTGCACCTCCTAGCCAGTGCAAAGGAGCCACAGGCAGAAAAGCGGGGTAGACTTCCTGTGAGAACAGCAGGATGAGCGTTTCTGAAGGTTTGGGTCACCCTTTGAATTCTAATGACACTCCCAAGTGCCCCCTGGCACGTTGGAGATGATCAGTGGAAAGCTCTGCTCTCCCCCGTGACTCCCCGGCACGATGAGCTAGGTGTGCAGGCGTAGAGAGCCGTCTCTCACAAGAGCCTGCAGGAGGGCTTGAGAGATGCAGCCACGGCTTTGTGTTTCTTTTATCAAATCCTTCCTACCTCTTGTCTTGTCTTTTTCCTGCTCTTCTATTTTCTGTTGTTAAAAAAAACTAGCAGGCGGTAGTTCCAGTTGTCACTGGCTTGTAGCCCAGAGGCAAGGAAGAACCAGGGCAGAGGTGTTAAGAGCTGATTTCAACTTTAAGTAGTGTTTTTTTCATTTGCTCTGTCTCTTTTGCTCTTTAGAATGAGGCAACCTAAACAACTATGTTAGTGCTAAAGAGCTCAGGGAGATTCCAGGCTTTGCGGGGAAAGCCCGGCATGTCTGGACCAGGCCAATGATTACCAGAAGTGGGAAGATTCCTGCAAAGCCCAGTAAAGGAAATTGGGGAGGCAGAAAAGCTTCCTTGTTTGTTAGAATTTAGGGGAAGCAGAGGGACTGGRTGGGAAGGACTGAGGTCCGGGAAGCTTCTTCGCTCCTGTTTGTATTGTTCATCTGTTTTGACTACTGATATGATTTTACAGGAAATGGGAGATGGAGAAAGCTGGATGTGAGTGGGACCCCTCAGGTACCAGGGTGCATGCAGACCARCCCCTTGCGAACAGGGAGATAGGGGATAGCTGTGTCCCAAACAGCTTCGAACAGCGATTCTTGCCCTCCCGGTGTGTGTTATCGGAGGCAGAATCAGGGCTACATGGTCTGATCTGGTATCACTGCAGAACTAGTCTCCTTAGCTTTGCAGCTGAGCTAGGGAGATTTTCATGACCTCCGTTAACCTAACGGTGATAAACCTTCTTAGAGGAATTGAAACCAAGTTGCATGAGTCTTTTGCTCTGATGTCAAGGTCTGCTTGCTAAGTCTCTGCTCTTATGCCCAGTGGAAGCAATGGCAAATTTTGCARTGCTGTAAGGGTGAGCAGGCTCAGACTGTAATTTTTTTTTTAATTCTGCTTAAAACCACAAGGCTTTTTTACGTCAGGTACTGAGCACCGTCAACCTGCCTTGACATAAGAGCACTGAAAGATACTCAAGAACTTGGCAGGGCTGGTCCAAAGCTACTTGGATGTGATGAGCTCTACAGTCTCTTCAGAGTTTGTATAACATGGAGCACTGAGCATGTTGGGATTGCCAGTATGTAGTAACATGTGGAAGATCAAGTCAGGGTATAAATAATAAATAACAAATCTGTGTGTTCCAGTCAGTCCCTCTGATTCTACTTCTATTTTGTCTGCAGCTTTGCTTTTTATGTTCTCTCTATCCATTCCTTTCTCTGATTTTTCATCATCTCAGCTTTGCATCGCTGTCCCCCTGGCATGGCTTAATGCTGCGTGCTCTGGAGTCACTGTGCTTGTGAAACACCAGTCCTACACTTGCAGGCAGAAGCTGGCTCTGTTCTGCTTATAGGCTGAATAAGCTGGCATGACCCAGTCTACAGCTCCTTGGTCCTTTGCTGTCGCCTGGTACAAAGTGTGACCACGGTACAAACTGAACTTCACTTTGTGCCAGCTAAGAAATTGTTTGTTTCCATTGGAAATCAGAGCAATATGTTGTTTCATTTCTKGGCCATCGCTTTCATGCATTCATCTGTCTAATAAAAATAAATGTAGAAAATGAAAAAAGAACCGAGTTCATCCTTCTCTGTCTTGTCTCAGTGTGTTCATCCTTCACTGTGTCATCTCTCTGCCATGCGTGCATGCATTTTTCTGTATGTGCCTCTGCTCTCAGCACTTCTTTGGACACTTGAGCTGCATTTCAGTTCTGCTGGGAGTGAGTCCTTGGGAAACAGGGAGGGGGAACGGGACCCTGGCATGCAGCATGTCCTCTGCTGTTGAATCTGCGCTCAGGCTTGTCCTGAGGGTTGAATTAGCGGAGCTGGAGACTTCACAGCACCAGCCAGGGACACTGGGGGCTTCAGTACAAGATGTGGCTTCTTGTATTATCAGTCATCAGGGTTTGGAGCTCAGTGTCCTATTTCTTGGCCACCACAGCAGCCAGCACATTGGTACTTTGGGTGTGACATGGTTATGCCGTTTATAACCAAGATCACATTCTCGGGATAGCAGACTCCTCCGTGCCTGGAGCTAATCGTTGTAAGGAATGAGACAAGCTGGTGTCTCCTGCAGCATCCCAGTGGGTGTGGGGCTGGATCCATCAGCACCCGCTGAGGCCGGTAGCAATGACCCTGTTGCTTTCCATGGGCAAAACATGATGCCTCCGCTCTCCTGCTGTGGGAGGGCAGCGAGGGGGCCAGAGCTGCAGGAGAGGGGGGCACCAGCCCAGGCTTGGCTGGGGCGGCTGTCGGCTGCCTCCCAGCTGAGCCCTGTCTCTCCCCGCAGCGCAGGCGGCACCCGGCCCTTCTCCTCCTGACGAAGCCTGGGGAGGCCAGCTGCCAGCGTGCCACCCGCCCTGGGCCTGACTGAGCCTCTCTCCTTTTCCTCCTCACAGCCGTGCCGCCTCGCCTCCCCGGCCCCTCGCCTGGCTGTCTACGCTGGCACCGGCACCCCGCCATCGCCGCCTGCCTGCCTGCCCCCCGGCCCCAGCAGCCTGCCTCCCGCCTCCCCCGGCCCCCCGGCCCTGCCCCACAGCACCGCCTGCCCCTCACCCATCAGCGTGGCCCTAGACAGCACGACGGGCGCCGAGAGGGAGCGGGAGCCCAAGGGGGCCGGCCCCAGCCCCTTCCCCTCCAGCGGCGGGAAGTCCCGTGCGGCCGCCCTGTCCTTCGGCCGGTTCCTGAAGAGGGGCTGCTGGACCTCGCCCGTCTTCGCCACGCTCTCGCCCAAGTGCCCGGCCGTGCCCCACGGGAAGGTGCAGCCGCTGGGCGAGCGGGAGCGGCGGCTCCGGCCGGACACCAAGGCGGTGAGCAGGTAAGCACCGTGCGGGCACCTGGACACCCTCATGAAGGGCTCGCCTCTGGGACCAACTGGGTTTGTAATTAGCCCGGGGTTGAAATCGTTATCAGCTGAGCCCATTAAAGTGGGCCTTGTGCTTCATATTCCAGTCAGTTGTTGCCATCTCACCCTCATGTCTGCCTGCTGTTGGGCCGTGTGTGATGGCGGCTGCCAGGAGTGGGCACCGGCTCCACTCCTCCCTGGCGTCAGGCAAGAAAATGGAGGCCCTGCACCTTCCCGCTGGTCCCAGGGAGCAGCAGGCCATGAGGCTGCTGGGGTACGGCATGGCGCAGCCAGGCATGTGGCCTCTCCTCCCCGCTGGGGACACCAGGCACCTGCACTGCCTGTCCCCCTGCAGCCATGTCACCTCTTGCCCCGTGTCCCTGAGCCTCCACACGCTGGAGCAGGCCGGAGGAGGTGGCGGCCCGCTTGCACGAGACAGCCCCAGCTCAGCGTGAAGATACGTTTGCGTTTGCCCCTGCATCAAGAGGCTTCATGGGTGGTGGGGCCTTGCTGCCCTATACGTTAGCAGAAGTTGTTTGTCCGATTCGGTTATTTTGGTGGCTTTGGAGACGAGCTCGAGGTCTTTACACCAGCAAAGACGGTGAGACATTCAGGTACTGTGGGGTAGGGACCCCATATATCCCTGAAACCCTCCCTGCGAGGCTGCGTGGCACTGCGAGCCCGGCTGACGGTTGCCTTCCCTACAATTCCACCTAAAACCCACCACTGCTATTTGTGCTGCCTGCCCCAAATCACGGCCAGGCCTCTACAAGCATCTCTTCCCCTTGGCTCCTTGTGCTTGCTTTCTGTATTGGATGTGTTTTCTGATGAGAAACGGGCAAGAGGCCACACCGGCGGTTCCTCTCTGCTGCGCTTACACCTCCTATTCAGGGTGTAAAGCCCACAGGTTTTACTTTTGATCCTTGAATTTGGAAAACCGCTCGTATATTTGTGTTTGTTCTTGAGCATTGGTTCAGGTTTGGTTTAATGATTTGAAAGTCAGAGGAGACCCAGAAGTAACAAAGGAGGAGAAATCTTGAGGGAGAGTCGGGAAACGTTTGTCATTCCAGAGCGGGATGTGTAAGAATGGGGATTTTTTGCTTGGAGAGGCTGTCACTGTTGAAACCAAATCCTGGCCATGTCCCTCACTAAGAGTAACGTGGCCTCAACCTCTTTTAATCCACCTCTGCTCCTCACCAAGTGGATGAGTCCACATTATAAATTCAAAAGCACAAATCTGAGGGCTCCTTCTCTACCTGGCTCTGCGCTCTGGCTGTGCCGGAGCTGTGTCACCCAGCAGTTTTGCTTCAAAGGGGCGGGAGYGCACATTTCCTTCGTTTTCCATCTCTGGGGGGTTGCGCCCAGGAGTTTTGCTTTGGGATTTGGGGTTTGAACAGTGGAAAACCCAAAGCCAGACTCCGTGCTGCAYGTTGGCTGTCTCAGAGAGCACATCAAAAAGTGTCGTGTGCGTGATGAGTTTTTATTTCACAACACAGCTTCTTCCAAATCAAAATGGATGCTCCTTTGGAGAGCCGAATCTACCCCATAGACTCTGAGAAGGGAGAGGACAACCGCCACCGAGCTCGTAAGGACTCTGCGAAGGAGGTGATCTGCCCTTGGGAGAACGCCACGGAAGAGGGGAGAGCTGGGTAACAAGCAGCCCGGACGTGGACCCTCTCTTTCAAGGCCTGAGACCACAAGGTTTGCCACGTATGGTTCAGCATATGGGCCATGCCGTTGAAGAAGTGCGTTAGAGCCATCCTTCAGCGTCAAGGAAGCTCAGACTATGAATAACGGACCCTGGTGTACCCATCTGTTTGTAATTCAAGAATCTGAAGCATTTCTGGACTGGTTTTCTTTCCTATCTTTGGTATATTCAGATCTATTCATTACAAACTTCTTGATAAATGAACCTCGTTTCTTGCCTTATAGCAGATGGAGAATTTATGTATATATATAAATATATCCTGGGAAATGGTGTCTTATCTGAATTACTTGCTTGGCCATGAGGTGTCAGCACACTGTACACAACACAGCTGGAGCAGAGCTTGCAGGCATTTTTCAGAGTAGGACTCAGACTTCAATGCCAAGATTGGGGCACGTTTGTGTCCCCAGCTTGGGTCCACCTCTTATTATCAATAACAATTTTTTAATTTTAAAGCAAGTTCATTAAGACACAGCTGATTGCTGGGGAAAATAAAGTAAACCCCTCACGAGAAGCTGCGTACCGTATGGCATAGCATCATTCCTTAATCCAAACCAAAAATGATCCCAAAGAGCAAGCAGGAGAGCAAAGGCTCCCGAGCACTGCTGCATTAGCTCCAGTTTCCCTTTTGTGGCCTCTCAGTGCCAGGATGGGTTTTGAAACCATGACTTGAGCTGCACCCCAGCAACACCCGGGAAGATCCAAACCAAATCCGTGTTGGTGTTTTGGGCCTCTCCAAACCTAGATTGATGCATTGCCACAGTCTGTACCTGTGTTGTTATCGAGAGTGTTAGAACATTGCTTTCCTCATGTCGTGTCAGTGTTTGAAGATGGTTTTTTTGTTCAAGTGTGGAGGGGTTTCCTAGATGTGTGTGATGTGGGTCGTTATTCTGTAATTTGGCCATGTGGCCTGTGACTTTTGATGTCACTGTTTTGTATTTCTAATTGTAAATGACGCTTTGCCTGTGTGGCTGACGTGGTTCATCGTGCTGACTTCTACTGTGGGATTTAAAGCCTCTCCTCACACATGCTCAGTGGTCTCCATTTCCCCCAGGTCCAGGATGACACTTCTAATCACAGGGCAGTTTGGGAAAATCGAGGGGCTGTTTCTGTTTCCAAAGACTCTTTCCTGGGAAAGCAGAAAGATGCACCGCCCCAAAGCGAAGGTCGAGCAGGAGGGTGCTGCCCCACACTGCCCATGATGCTTCTCCAGTACGAATGCGTGTTTGCTCTTGCTGGCTTTGCTTCGTCGGAAGGGTCTGGTTCTGCTCTGGCAGTCACTAGCAGTGGCCACTTATTACCCACGAGAGACAAATGTGGTGTCTTTTGTGATTGTTTTTGTTAATGTTGTTACTCAGCCGCTCCTGACGAGACACTGATAATGTATAATCCAGGAAACACAACAGGAAGACATTGTGATGTGTAAGAGTTAATAATATTATATTTAATATTATGTACATATCATAAGAGCTATTCTACAATTAATATTTCTCTCATTGGGTTGGGGTTCCTCTTGTGCACCTCCTTGCCTTCTACTCCAGAAGCCAACAGCGGCCACAGATCAGCAGCGTGTGTCTGGGGCTGGGGCGTGGGTCACRCTCCATGGAGACAGAAAACGCCGTCATGTAGAACCCGGTCGTCTGTGGTTTCCTCCTCTTCAGCACTGCCGGCGTGCATGGTGCTGGGCTGGGCACTCAAGACCGGCTCCCCAGGCTGGCTTCCTCACCACCTCGGCTCCTCATGTCCTCAGCTTGCTGAGGAAGACGCACGTCTTGTCCCAGTTTCACAAGGTGATGAATGCATGCGTTCTCCATGATGAATGTGGACACTACTCTTATCTATTATGTGCTTAACAAGAGTAACATAACTGGTGCTATGTAATACCCAGCTACCATAAGAACCTCTTTGTAGCGGTGTACAGTTCGCTACCCACAGGGAAGAGGGGACGCACCAAGAAACTCTTGTCAAAGAGGTAGGTCTTACCCACGCTGGCCTCGGTGAGGKGTGGCACTTGTTCACTGCAAAGGGGCACAGAGGGAAATATTTGTGGAAATATCATTGGGTTTATTTCCAGTGACCTCGGGCAATCAGTGTTTCATCTCCAGACACGGCTTTGTGGTTGCTGAGCGGAGACCAGGCTGCGGCTGTGCTGGCTTTCTGGTGGTGCACATGCGGGTGACAGAAAGCTCACGCTCTCTGGTGACCTGTTCTGCTCCTTAGGGGACAGACTGTGAAGATGTCCCCATCTTTGCCAAGGAATTAAATAGTGCCTTGGCCTCATGCTCATCTTCTAAACCAGAGGAAGGACTTCAGGATCCAAAACTGGCTGCTCTGTCAGGATACCCTGATGCAATTACATCCAGACAGACAGGTACACGTGTGTCCCAGAGGCCAGCACTGGGGGTTCCCAACATTTATCCCTGCTTTTTTTCCCCCAATATCTTCCAGCTTGAGGACTCCTACAATTTTTTCCCCTGGTGGGGACAGGCCCCCATGTCGTGCATCTCAAGCCCATGCCTTGCTTTCCTTCCTTCCTCCCTTCACCCACAGACGACTGCAGGTTGAAAACGACTGCTCTGGAGGCCCCGGATCCCTCCTGCCACCGCGCTGCGCTTGCACGGTGACATCTGACGATCTCACCCCCGCTGGAGGCCTGGCGTGCTGGAGTCAGGAGTGCTTTCAGCTCTCGCAGTTCAGATCCCCTCGCTGTGCAGGAGCCCATTTAACGCTGCCTGGAGTCACCTGGAAGAATTAGCTCACTGCAGCAACTTAGACATCCAAGGTATTCTGATAATGTGAGGGATGTGTAAGGTTAATGACTGGAAAAAGTGATCGTTCCCTGTGGGCAGTTTCTCAGAAAACTCCCTGCTGCTTGGCTGACAGAAGAAAGGARACTCCAGCAGCAGCGAGGAAGCCCCGTGCCCTCACCGCAGTGGCTCCGCTCTCCTGCCTCCCACGGCTGCGGGGGCTCATGGCTGGCACAGACCCACGGAGCGGCYGTAGCCCTGCTCCGGCTTGTCTGTGCTGGAAGAGCTCCCTGCGCTTCAGGTCAGAGCTGACATGCTGCAGGAGGGGCCGCAATAGTTGGACTTCGGATATTGTTTGAATGAACCTGGAAGGAAGATGCTTAATTAGCCGTGTGGTTCTACAATGTGCTCCGCGCCCACCCATGGAGGTCCCATACCCCACGTTAGGGTGGGCTCCTCCAGCATCCTTTGCTCAGGCTCAGGCTGACCCACGGCTGCTGGGATTTGTGTGCATGCTCGCTCTGCAGTGGTGGGCCAACCTGAAAAGCAAAAGCAGCTTCTGGGGTTCCCCCAAACCTCTGTGAGGGCTCTTCCCAGGCTGCCTCAGCCATCAACCTCAAGGGGACACTGTTGGGATAGGATGGGCGTGAGTCCCGTGCTCGTGAACCTCAGCCTTTTGCTGGAGTGATGGGCAGGAGGTGGATCCTGCGGCGTGGGCTACCAGCTTTGGGGCAAGCCCTGCTCCGGCTGTGCTGCTGAACTGYGGCTGGGGCTGCTCTGCGGCTGTGCCGTGGTGGTGGGCTACGTGCCACGCTGAGCCTGGCCTGCAGGGTGGAAGGAGAGGCATAAGGTCAGCTCGGTGAACCTGGTTAAAACGTCCGAATTAAGAGATCTGTTTTCCAGGCGATCGGCATCTCTCAAATCTCCCTTTAAATCTGACATGTCGCTCTCTCCTCTCCAGCTGGGACGTACAGCCAAAGTGCCAAAACCAATCAGGTCCTGTTTTTTCTCTGAAGTCTTGGACTGCACATCGCTCGAGTCTCGTTAATTTAAAAATGGAACAAAGAATGCTCAGCATCCGGCAGGATCAGGCCTCGGGAGGAGGAAGTACCAGCTGGCTCAGGAGAGGGCTTGTTCCCATGAGATTCCCAGTGTAGTTTTGGCAGGCGGCATGGTTGGGATAGCTCCGCGAGCAGGCTCTTCCTGCCTGAAATGCCAGCTGTGGCAGAACAGCTGACTCGGAGCATGACAGCTCTTCACAGCATCCCCTTGTGAAAGGAGCCGTCAGAAACGTTCCTGACACCGCTGCCTTTACATTTTGTGAGGGTGGCTTGAAAGCCGAGATGTAAGCCGAGCCCACGTCATGATGCTCTTGGAAACAGTGCTCTGTGGGTGGAATTCACCTCTGTGCAGGGGCTGCATTGCATTACATCCTACTTGGGTCCCAGAATAGGATGTCAGCTGAGCTAAGTGGTTCACGGTACATTCACCCAACATCTGAATATCTGAATTATGATAAATATATTATGAAAGAGTCATCGTGACTTGRCTTTTTGGGGTGCAGGAGCCTCAGGAATGCAGGAAGAAACCCAGTCACCAGGGGAATTTTCCCCTTGCCGCAAGGGATATGTTTTATGCATTTTGCAATACGCCTGGCCCAGAAGCAGAGGTGAGCACCTCACAGGATCCCTTTTAGGGTAGAGGTTCCTAGATCTGTTCTGCACCACACTAAAGAGGAAAAGATAAGCTCTTGCAAGTCAGTTTACTTTTTAAAATTCATGTTGCCATAGCAGCTTAGCACACTGTCTCAAGTCCTCCTTCCTGCAAAACTTTGATCACCATGAAAACAGAATTATGTTGTTCTCCAACATGTTCTACATATAAATATACCGAAGTTCCCATAGTTCATGCTTCAACATCTCTGCACAGACCTCTTTTATTTCTCACTCACAAAAAATTTCTCTGGCCAAAGGACAGTATTTTAAATCCTTGAGCTGCATCGGGCTCAGTCTTGGTGTAAAGCCGGCTCCTCAGTGTCTCCATGGTCCTGCTGCTCGTGTTCCCAGCCGAGGTTCTGGTTCCAGTGGTTTCTAACACACTCTGGTACACCACAGCACTGAGGCCCAGCCACCAACTTCTGTCCCCAAAATTGCAGGAGTACCCTCCTCCCTTGGCTCTGCTCTTGGGCCATCAGCACAGTCTYGTCCCTGGAGTATTAAAAGAGCACAAATTCCCCTGAAATATCTGTCCATGTGTTGTTATCTAGCAGAAGCACTGGGCTGCATTATCCCCGCTCATCTCTAGTCCCATCGTGCTGGGTTCGCTCTGTCTCCAGGGAAGGAGTTGGTCACCCCACTTAGGATGGGGTGAATCAACTTTGGAAATGGCTTATTCCCTCCATTGGCTATAGGAGACTAACTCAAGGCTGGACACAACTTCTATATGGGTAGGATTTGGTGACAACTTATATATGGGTGGGATTTAGTGACAGCTTATATATGGATTACCTGACACCAGTGGCTTTAATGACAGTTAGTACATCCAACATGTAGCCTGTAGGCACCTGCTGCAGCCCCAGGTACAGTGGTTTGGCTCTTCGCAAGCTCTGCTGTAAGCCTTAGGAGGCCTGCATTTATTCTCGTTGTTACCCAAGATGGGGCTGCCTCATTCTTGCTCCTAAACTTTCCCTCTGTTGCATTGTGCTGGGAGCAATGGCAGGAACTTTAATAAACACCAACACTTTAAATCCTGCTTAGAGCAATCCTTTTGTTTCCATCAGGTGTCCCATTTTTCTGGCTGAATTCATGTTAGCAATATTGGAAAAGACCAAAAAAAAAAGAAATTAGGCTAGACGTAGACAAATTTGCAATAACAACCTACGCAGTCATTTGGTTAAACAGCACATTACCCCAAGCTACCCTTTTGCTGTTGTTGTTCACATGAATCCATCTCTTCACCCCAGAGGAGACCCTTCCAGACCAGGACTGGGAAAGGTTAGTGGGATTTTTATTAATGTTCACAGCCAGACTTCTTCCAGTCAGCTTTTTTTTTTTTCCCCCAATCAACTGAGGGGAAAAAAAAAAGAAGAAGAAGAAAAAATTGGGGTAAAAGTTGAAGAACACTTTAATTTATAAGAAAAAGAACTAAATAATTGATGTAGTCATGGTGCCAAAGGTAATTTCTGCTGCTCCCTCTATCTCACAAAGACATTTAGCATTGATTGAGATCAAAGTATCAAAAACCCCTGCTGCTGAGCTGAAAGGCAAAACTTTCGGCTGCCTTTCTCCGCTCTAATAATATCGTCTTTATGTAGTTAATAAACTGCACACTTCAGTCAAACTATATCATTACAGAAGACTTAGGGAGCTAATAATTTAAAAGCAAAGAATTGCCTCTGTTCTTCGCTTTGAACTAAACAACATTCTGTTGAATGAGGGGGACATCAAAGCTTTGTTACTATTACCAATGTGGCTGGAGCATAGGGCCGCACAGAGTGTGTACTTCAGTCATCAAGAGAAAAAAAAAAAAAGATTAAAGATATTGGCTTATCAACCCACAGGCAGAACCAGGTGTTTTCTTTTCTGCTGTGCAAGCATCAGGTGGTTTGCTTATCAATGAGTTTTCTTGTTAAATAGATGTACATGACTTAGGTTGATCCCTCCAATCCTGTGGCCCTTTTATTTTCTGAGCAATGTTTGAAAAAGTTGGGATGAGGGGCTGTTTGTTTGCCRGAGGACGGCTAATTGGACCTTTTGTCAAGGGCCAGCTCCCGTTTTCGCTCCGCTGACGCTCTCCCGTTGTGCCATGCTCTGCTGCAGCAGGTCTCCTCCCTGCTCGCCACCTTCCTCCTGCACGCGTGCCGTGGGGCAGCCCCCTAGCACGTGGGGCAGCCTCATCCTCTGCTAGATGTGCCTTTGTCCCCCACCTGCCATCTCATCCCCGCCACTCCAGTTCCTCCGTGCTCTCAGTGGAGCAGGCTTTGCTCTCCCAGGTCAGGAGAGGTGCGTCCCTGCAACTGAAGAAGACCCTCTGGCGTGGCTGGGAGTGAAGGAGGCACCACGCTGCTCCGCTTCTCTCTGCGTGGGGAAGAAAGAGAGGACCTGCTGTCCTGCTGCTGCCTTCTCTGGCTGCACCATAGCCGAGAACTGCTTCTTTCCCCTCTCACCCACCACATAAATGTTTGCAAAGATCTGGCCACTGCCAGGAGTGGGTGTCCTTGCAGGGTCTCAAGCATGAAGATCCTAAACTTGTTCAAGGGTGTGTGAATCACTCATGCTCATGCCAGCGATGCTTCCTTGCCAGATGTTTTTTCACCAAGTGGGAGAGAAAGGCTTTCTTTCATAAATTCCAGTAAAACACAAAGTTTTTCCTGGGATATYGGACAGGGAAAGGATCAGTGAAAACAGTCCAAGGGGACTTCAGGAGCTCTCCTCCCATCCCTTCCCTGCCATGGCAACATCTGCCCGTGTTGTGTGTCTGGGTCTGACTCCAGGTTAGACCTTCCGCACTCTTTGGCTGGAGACGTTTGAATACRGGGCTGTGGTGTGAGCCCCAGGGTCTCACCAGGAGAAACAAGGTGAATCACGAGGTCAGCACTTGAGAGGACGGGGCCTCTAAACCSTCCTGCTCTGGCTGGATGGACCCCTGGATGTTCCAGGCAGGTCTGGGAGCTGGCAATTTCGTGTGGGCTCTATTATGGGATACTTGCACTTCTTAAATGCTGCTTTTCATTTGCATCAAAAACTCTCCTTGGTTCTTGGCGGTCTGGTTCTCATCCCCTATTAAAGACCRGAATTTAAAAAAGCAGAAAATAATGGCTTATTTCAAAGTAACAATTCGACTGCTTTTTGAAATGCTGTCCTTATTCAAAACCACTTAAATTTATACATATTTCTAAGTCTTTATTATCCTCAGAGGCTGAACCAATTTGGATCTTGATTTCTGCAAGTGTTCTCCTTGATTTCTGTGTCAGAAAGTTGAGATGTAATGTGAACAGATTGGACGTTAACCATAGGTAACAAATGGGAATTATTGCTTAAGTTATTCTTTAAAATACTTTGCAAAGCCTATTACTACCAGGAGAAAATTCATAGCAAAAAGACTTTCAGAAAGAAGTGATCTTCTGCTTTTCATCCTGTTGAGCTGCAGGCTGGAGCGTGTGCCTGCGCACACGTGTAGACATGTGTGCATGCATGTGCTTTCGTGGGCTTCATTCTTTTTTCAGTGGAAGTGGCTTTACCATGCACCGAGAGTGATGTTCTAGCCCTGCTGAAGTGTTCTTTTTGCCTTTCATTTCGGTAAGACTAAAATTTTCATTTCTGAAATGGAAGAGGGTCTTCTAGCAGGTACACACATGGCCGACACACATCTTATGACCAGAATAATGTAAACTGCCCTGTAAACAGAGAGAAACTTGTCCATCGCTCCTTCTGCAGATTAACGGATGACCTGCAGATACCACGTGCTGGTGGTTCATGTTGTTTGAGGACAGTAATAATCAAATGAGGAGATGGGAAAAGGTCTTCTACCCACTCTGGCTCAGACAGCATGTGATTCACATGCACACATAGAGCCAAAGTTGTAAGAAATGTTTTCTGAAACGTTGGCCTCATCTGCCAGGAAGGTTTTGAGTTTGTCTGAGCTCATCAGACAGCCGCCATCCTGGGAGGGTGAAGTGTGTTACAGTTAAGTCAACCTGACGGGTTGTCTCTCAGAGACAACCATCAAGCCAAAGGASACCCTGATGTATTCCGCTTCACTTGTTTGGACTTTCACTGATGGGACCTATTGCACACAATACCCAAGATTTGCACCCAGAAATCAGAACGCAGAGGGTAGTATTTAATACAACCTCTAGAGCAAAGTACCTAATGCAAATTCTAGAGCACAGTACCTGCCTGCCCATCTGTCTGTCTGTCTATCTACCTACCTACTACAGGCAGACTCATTCATGGAATGACTATTTCTGCAGCATTTAGAAATGCTCCCATGTTCAAAACAGTGCTGCGAGCCAGCGCGATGCTAAGAGAGGCTTTCTAGCTGGACAGAGATGCAGAGCTAAAGGCACTTGAGCCAACCTTTGCAAGATCTGCTAATACAAAGATAATAAAGTGACTCTGACGGGAGTGCAAGGCAGAGTGAAGCTGTCTTTAGCCTTTACCAAAACCACTGTCAGTGCCTTTGCCTTTTCACAGCACAGCTCTTCGCAAAGCTAATTGGGTTAGTGCCTTGCAGGGGGTTTTCAGTGTCTGCAGGAGATGGGCTGCTGCAAACACCTTCCCCTTCAAGGCACACAGCGTTGCCTTTTTCACACCACAGCTCTCTCCCTGGCTTCTGTTCTCGAAAAGCAAAAGTCCCAGGCTGTTCTTCAGTATCAGCCATTACAGTGTTTCAGTTCTTTCCTCCCAGCCATTTTCAAATGTTCAACTTAAAAGGAAAATGTTTCATTTTAGGCCAAATTCCCCCCTCCTCTCCCCTTCCCCTCTCTTCTCCTTYGTCCCCCCCTTTCTCTGGAAGAAGAACAAAGTCATTCAAATCAGGAAGCTGAGGAACTCCATGTATACTTTCCACTGGGACCTCGATCCCTACTGGTTTGGCTTGATTTGATTGAAGTGTAATTTAATCCTTCATCATTTGTCATAATGTCATTTATATATAAAAACAACACTGCATCCAAACTTCAGATCAGCACCGAGGAGCTCTCCAGGAGGCATGAAAACAGAGCCGTGGAGCAGGCTTTGCTGATTGCGAGGAGGGTGTGAAGCTGGCAGGCAGCGTGACTGCCTTCCTACTTGCTGGGAAGGCACTAGGATGAAGCGTGTCATAGTTAAGTCAGGTTGCATTATGTTAGTGAAGATGGGTCTGGATTCACAGCGAAATGAAGGGGTGATTGCAAGCACATCTATGCAAAATAATTCAGGTGGTGTAGGTGAAATACCTGGGAGGAGGTGAACAACCTGGATTTCAGCGTGGGCTAGAAAATGGAGCGTATTTGCAGGCTCACTGGTAAGCGTAGTGATGGTAATGTCACTGCTCTGTTACCAGCTGGAGCAAGGTAGGGCTGGAGTCCGTATACCTCAAACCACGTCTTTATTTGTAGTAGAGGAAGGGGAGGAAAGGGAAGGGCCTTTCATGGTAGGAAATGTCTTCCTCGCTCTGCTCTKCCATCATGTGCAGGTTTCCTCCATCCCCCCTTCTTCAGAGTGACCTCTACATTGTTGGTGCTCACCTTCAGGTGTTGGGGTTGGGGCTGCAGTACTTTTACTGACACCGAGTCCCTCTCATGGAGCCTGTAGGTGAGGCAGCAGAAGTCACCAGACGCTCATCTCATGGCTGTAGGAAGCTGAATCTTCAGTCTTTGCCTCAAGTGTCTCACGTTTAGCTACGCACAGCTAAAATACTGAACACCTGAACTCTGGCATCTCTCTGCTCCTTCATTCGAGCGGTATAATGTGGGAGAGGATGGGCAGGGAGGGGAGGTCAGCAGCCTGCTGTGACTCCAGGAGGCTTGAAAGGGCTGGTGGCTCTTGGTGATGGACTCAGCTGCACTCAGGCGATGAGAGGGCACATGGTCCAAACCCTGTCTGGACTCCCCTGTGAAACCTCTTCTCGACTCCAGCTCTCAGTGTTCCCATCTGTGAAATGGGAGCTCGTTGATCTGCGGTGAGGCTTGTGAAGAGGCAGTTACAAATATATCCCCGTGTTGTTACTACTGTTCTTCACTGCAGCTCTCAAACAAGTGGAGCCTCGTCAGAACAAAAGCAGCTTCTGAAGCTTTGGTGCAATACGGTACAGACCTAAAACCAGCCCAGCACAGGGGTAACTGAGAGGTGTTGGGAAAACTCTGCACTCAAAAGCCCTGAGGCTTTTGTTTTCACCTCTGTGCTCTGCTCGGGCAGGGTTTGCTCCCCGCTTCTGCAATCTAACATGCAATCAGAGGCACAGACCTGGCTCGGCACCCGGGCAAGGTTACTTCTCATCCTCTTTCAAGCTTGCTGGCTCACCGCTCCTTGCCTGAGCATTTTTGGCATCATCTGGCCTCGCAGCTCGGCATGTCCTGGGATGCACCGCGGCACATCCCGCGGAGAGCCACCACAGAACAGGAAGGTTACGGCTAATCTGCAAATGTCGTGTGAGGTGGTTTTACTCGAGGATTTTTTTGAGAGAGAAGCTGAACGTCTTTACTTTCCCCCTCCTCTCCATTCGCTGAACGCCCTAAAAGGAAGTATGAATGAGGGGAACAGATAAGCCTTATCCCTCAGAAAGAAAACATTCCTGCAGTCAGCGTATATAAGCCAGATACCGCCTGCCTCTCTTCAGCCCGAGCCATGTGGGTATCACAGCAGCCGGAGCCTGGCTCTCCGCTGGGGTTAGGACAAGAGCCAGAGGTCGCAGGGCTGGTGGGTGACAGTGCCCAGCACAGCCCTCCCCTCCCCTCTCCCCGCCGCCCTCCCCGAGGGACCAGGCTGCCAGGTCGCCTGCGATCTGCTCTGGGGAGCTGGGAGGACCTGCCGTAAAACACCGACCAGAAACATAAGCAGAGAGGGTTGTGTGAGGGCCCCCGCTCACCCTCCCCGGGCTCCCCGGCTCCCCGTTGCACAGCGGTCGGGGCTCTGCTCCGTCCCTTCCCTCTAACAGCAGAGCAGAGTATCTATTCACAGCACTTGTCAAAAATTAAAGCAGAACCTTCTTTCAAATGCTCTGTCTGTACTTGACTGCCAGAAAAGCAATTCTTCCTCCAAAAAAATTTGCATTTAAAATTCCAAATATGCACTTTTGCTCAGACGAAAGAATGTGTGCTCCCGCTTTCAAGTCAGGTTCTCTGTGACCTCTAGGTTTTAATAATTTCAGCAAAGTGTCATTTGACAATTCAAATACAGTCGGTAAGCACAGGAAAGTAAATGTCCTTTAAGATAAGCGCATATTATATTGAGAGCTGATGATGAGAAGATTTCACCTACAGCTAGAAACTTCAGAGTATGTACAACACTTCTGCATAATAAAAAACTGCTTTGGTGAAATATTGGTATTTCCAGATTTCAGCTTTGCCAGCACTAAAATATTTCCGCTGTTTAATTCATAAGAAAGTGTGATGGCCTTGTGTGTAGAGGTTTCACTGTTTAGCATTTGCTTTCCAATTAAAAATAAATTAGTGTTCAAATCCTGCTTGCTGCTGATCTGAGGGGGCGAAGGACCACAATCTGGATGGCCAAGATCTGCTCTGCCAACCCACTCCCTTGCCACGGTGCCGTGTTCCCCGCAGTGCCGTAGCCGGGAGATGCTGCAGCGGGGTCAGGGGTACYACTCCTGGTCCAGGGATGCACGGGAGGTTGGGGCTGGCCCCACCGGCTCTCAGCCCTCAGCCCCGGGTGGACGTGCTCGTTCAGCTTTGGGTTCCCCCCTCATGCTCTGGTTTCCTCAGATCCTCTCAACTTTATTGTGCTCTCCCGAAACCCTCGCGTAGAGAGGGCTGTTATCGCATGTACACCCACCCCTCCGCGTGCAACTCAAGCCACCAGTCAGCAAGCAAATCAGCTTGTCACAATAATTAATAGGCCTCCCTGTGGTCCCTGGTAATCCATCCCAGGACTGCACAGCACTGGCTCTGTTTTACTTAGGTATATGTAAGCCTTAGAACTGCCCCAAACAGAGCCTTTTTCATGAAACTGCTTCATTCAACACCTTATAAGGGCTGCGGGCGCAGGGAGGGGGCAAGTTTACACAGATGCTAGTGTCTCAGGACTTGCTAGCAGGTGTCTCCTAACTTTACACAGACCACCCTCACACTAAAGGGACTCTTTTGCTTTGAGCCTGTTTGAGTTACATGACTTTGGTCTTTGAGTTCCTGTTCAGCCGGCGATTTATGACTTTCCTTATTGATAATGCTCCCGTAAGCAGAGGGATGGATTGTTAGCCAGCAGTGTGGGTTTCATGGCATCTTCGAATAGCTGGAGTTCCCTGACCATGCAATTCCTCAGGCTTTCTAGGGAAAGGAAAACAACAACAACACCCGTACAGGCTGTGGGGTTTTTCATTTGTTTGTTTGTTTATTTAAAATGGGGGGGGGAAGGGGGGGGGAAGAGCTAATGATAGGTTTAAGCAAACAGTTTCCTCTGAATTTGGCTATTTTCTCTCGCTGAGGTCATATGACAGCTGAGATTACACGATTAGAAATGTTTTAAGGCATTCCTTCAGCCTGAAGAGGGGAGGAGGGAAAATATTTAGGGTTTGCTGTCTGTAGTTCAGGGACCAAACATCTGAAGAGCTCTCCTGCGTAGGGGCGATGGTGGAGGGCGTTGCCTCTTTCTCAAGGGATGAAGCTGGGAGGCAGTGGTGAACTCAAGCTGCTGTTCCCGATGGAGAATTCAAGGTCCCTCAGGCTTTGGGAAGTTTGGGTTGGGACAGGCTGTTGCAAAATTTGGGTCCTTTTTTGCAGTTCTCTGAAACGTCTCCAATTCTTATTAGGAGTTAATGGGGAGGAAGTGTTTTTGGGGTGACTGTAGTGCCCGGGAACTGCACAGCAAATTGCTGATCCCTGCCTCAAACCTCTGTTTTCCACAAGTAACCTCTCCTTCATCTCTGCTGTGTTGTTCATCACTGGTGCTACTGCTCCTTGTCACCCCTGCAGCCCTCACAATTGTTCCCTCACACCGGGAGAAAGAAATTAGTCTGTAAGTGCCCGAAAGCCCTGTGCAACACAGGATGGTAAACAGGATTTAGATCTGGACCCGCTCCATGATGGATCCATCACCATTACAGCTAAACACTTTGGCCAAACTCTACCACATCTGCTCTCTCTGAGTCACACTTTTATTCTGTTAAAAATCCCACTAAAATGAGCAAAATATCCTCTTACAGAGGTGAGAAATGGTCACATTACCCGGGCTTTGTGCAACTTTCTGGCGATTATGTAAAAATTGCTGGTTTGTTGCTGGCCAAGATTTCTTCCTACCTTTCTGTGCCAGCTCTCTGAACATGAAAATACCCCTGCAAAGCAAAGTGGAGAGTGTATTATTGCAGGTTGCAAGCCAATTACTATCAGTTAAAGAACAAAAATGTAATTGGTAATCTCTGAAGTGAGCCCACCTCTTGCAAATATTTCTGCGTAGCACGGTACATTTCTGCTGAGTTCAATTTGTCAGCACATTGCAAGATCACACTGCTGAACAGTTTAACCCCGCCATGCAAGGGTGGGTTTCACAACACTTTCACATTGACTCATGAGGTCAGTGAAAAATTCCTGCTGGCTTCCCAGTCTGTACAGCTTTACCCCCACTTGAATTTATCCTGGGCGCACCTGTACTGAAGATGGGAACTAAGTATTAAAATATGCACCTATATCTCCCTGCAGTGGTATTTGGGAATGACTCCCTCTGCCACCGTTTTGATCCTGTTGAAGGTTTCTTGATGATCAACGGCTGTTTCCATGGCATGACCATTCAGTGGGCTACCTGAAATGACCTCTAAGTCTCAGTCCTTGTAGACAAATGTCTCCAGTCAAGCCCTAACATTACAGCTGTGCCTCACCGACTGGTTCAGAAGCAAYGATAGGTGCTCAGTGATATAAATGATATTTCTAGTTCAGCTCCTTATCTGGTGCAACGAGGAGTAGCCACAAGACTCATCTCCTTCTCCTGCTTTATCAGCTCCCACTAGAAAGGAAAGGGGGAAGGTCTCCTGTTGATCATAGGGAGGTTGTTGGCTGAGTTTATTCTTGGCTGCTTGATAACTTTATGCTTCAGCCCTCATCTCTCAGGTCATTTAATATTTTGCTCCTGACAGAGCTGCAGAGGCACCAGCTGAAGCCCAGACCGCGTGTGTCAGGTACTGGATGGTCTCTCGAAAGGCAGCTGGTGCCATTTGTGAATGGTCCCAGGAAGCTGTAAGGATGTCTTCCCATGCCCCTAGCCCCCTGCCTTTCACACAAACGCTTTATAAAAGCTGTAAGGGGTTAGTTTGGATAGACATGATAAAAAATAAATGACTTCGTTGTGCTTTTGGAACCAAATAATGCTTTAATAGCAGAATCCTTTTTCAAAGTTACTAGTTAAGAGTACGCAGTACTTTAGGCAATCCAGGCATCTGCTGCAGGGACTTTCCCTCGTAATTAGTTAATGAGCTTGATGTACTTTTCCCATCTAATTAAGATGCCATCTTTTTAGTCTTGTTAGGAAAGGTAAACTTTTGAGACATATTAGAGACAGGCTCCCTACCTGACCCTTGACTGCACACTCTGGCGAGCTGGCAGCACCCTCCTGGACGGCCGCAGTGGGTGGGTAAGGAAGATGCCTGTAAGCCTCTGTGCGTACACAGTTGAGGCAAGATGTGCGATACTCACCATGCACAGGGAAGCTGGGAGACTAAAGGAGAAGAGCAGGCAAGAAAAAGTCCGTGCGGTTCTTTTCTGTGCAGCAAGTCAGTCCTCCTTTCTGCTGTTGAAAGTTTTGGTCACCTGAACAAGCTCTCTGTTCTCAAATCCTTATATTTGAGGTACAGAGTGCTGCTGGTTTTGCACGGTAACCTGAGTGATCACCTCACCAGGACACCTCTTCTTTAGGGCTTGTTCATCAGTCTTCCTTAGGAGGTAATGGCTCTGGTATTCAGTGACAGAGCTGGCCTTCCTAAAGCCCAGTATCAGGGATTTACAACAAAACTGTCTCTGAGAGAATTGATCTTGATGAACATATACAAGCTTGTTTCTCTCAAGAGCTCCCCAGTTCCTGAAGCTAGAGGAGGCTGTGTCACCACAGTCCCACATCCATCACTGATATTTTCTGCTTGTATATTCTGTCCTGCATGGAGTGTTTGCAGGTAGATAGTACCTATCCCAGTCATTTCTCTGGTGGGTCTATTCACAATGCTCAATTAAAAAGTAGTTTAGAAACACTAAAATGGAATAATTTCATAAACCGGAATTTCCTTTGTGAGCCCTTTTCCGCCTCCCTTGCTGCCGATGCACTTTGGGAGCTCCTTGGTCGCTGCACTCCTGGACTCAGATCCAGACCAAACCTGCCAGGACTGGGACTTGCAGAGCTTCAGGGAGGTGGAGTTCCAGACCTGATTCCCAGCTTTGACTCCACTTGAGGGCCAAATATGTGTTCATCTTCATTCTGGGCATTATCCATACTGTGATTCACAGGATAAAGGTGCACAAGAGGGCCCAAGCGCAGGGCTGGGAGGTAGGACAGCCTCCTCCCAACTGCCTGCATGCTAATGGGTGATTTGCTGATTTGTGAGCAGCATCTGCATGAGCAGAGGGAGTCATGCTTATTCGAAGAGATACCCCGGATCCAAAGAGAAGCAGCAGATCTCACCAAAGCCAGTGGTTTCACCAAACTCAAAAGAAAGACCTGCTTTGAAAGACCTCCGARAGCTGGGAAGCTGCAAACCCGATGTTTGGTCAGAGCTGCGGGCTGAGAGTTTTCTCTGGCAGCAAATGAAAGTAGTATCAGCTACAGTAGCTGGAAGCTGCCTGTGTGCTGGAGTGCCAAAATATAGGGGAGAGCATTGTGAGCATGAATCCAAAAGGAGAAGGGCTGGAGTGCTTGGCAGAGGGATTGCTAAGCGAGGAACCTGCCAACTCTTGTRCTGGGTTTGCATGAGCACCATCACCATCACCAGGGTAGCGGGGTGCAGGAGGGAGAGGCACTGACAGTCAGAGGCAGCCAAGGGGACCACGGCCACCCTCGTTTGCTCTGCCCAGTGCAGAAAAGTCACTTTGGCTGACACGGGAGGGAACAGTCATGGACCTACACGACCTCCCATCACCATTACAGCTCCACTTCGGTTACAAACCATCGTAAAACACAGGGGTCTTGGGCATAAGTCTCCCCTGCTAATAGCAGGTGGGGGAGCTGCTTCACAGAGCAGCTGGTGCACCAGATCCACATTAGGATGAAGGAGACTTGGTAGAACAGAGTAACTTATTGCCTTTCAAAACCAGAAAGTGAACTGGTGGTGGCACTGGGGTTTCTGTCAGCTTCTTTTCCCAGCTGACCCCATTTTTATATGTTCCCCCTTCATATCTGGGCTCCAAAGCCTGGATATATTTCCTCCTGGCCTGCCATCGTGCTGATGGGATTTAAATATGAAAAGCATTGCTCTCTGTGCAAGTTAAGCCTTTGGTTAAAAGTGCAGGATGTTAAGAGGTGCAGGATTTTTTTAGTCTCTTGTAAGGTCTTTTTCAGTGTCTGCTTATGAGATGGCGTTGAAAGTCTCTGTAATATAATGATCTCACACACTGTATATGCAATATCTCTCCTCCCTTTATGTAGAGTTTTCCTAGCTAATTTCACAGTATACTCCATTAAATTGCCATCCTTTGCCATGAACTCTGGAGGTTCTTGCTGCCACATGGTACATGTGGCTGCTGCTTGTGTATCTGCCTTGAATTAATGCGAACGGGCTTCATCTCCTGCAGCCTTTTTGCAAAGATCAATGGGCTTAATCCTTGGCCTCCAGAATCAGGCCCCAGAGCCACACAAATCCCCTCCAGTGAGCTGTCTCTGCCTCTTACCCTGTGGTCCAACTTCTTCTCAGCAGCCTTTGAGCAAAAGTTTGACCTCCTCCAGTTTGGGAAATGCAAAAATCCTAGAAACTCAAGACGAATGAACCAGGAGGTGTCCCTCAGCCAGCTTAGGACCCTCTCCCTGAACCACAGCCTGCTTGGGTCGACGAGGCTGGCATCGCTCCAAGTAGCTGCAATTAGCAATTATCCCATACCTTTGCCATTGCTCAGCTGTGCCCAGGTTTGGAGGACTGAGGTTGCAGAAAGCTCCCTTCTCCCTCCAGAAGCTTCAGAAWAAGGATAAAAAGAAAGAAAAAGAGAGAAATCATGGATTCAGGACTGCCAGCAGCACTTTTACCACTAAGATAATTGTCTTCTCCAACCCTTCACTTATATTTTCCCAAATTGGTCAGCCCAAGGCTTCATCCACAACCCAGTTCTGTCAGTGGTGTTCTTCCCATTGTCTTCAGTGGGCCATAAATCCAACTCCCTGAAGGTGACCCTCAGCTGCCCCCCGCCTTGGCGCCAGGCACCCCACCGTGCCCTCTGGGATGGCATTTCTTGGCGTAGGAGCCCTGGCTATAAGGCAAGGACAAAGAGGGGACCGTAGGTCAAGCTGCAGACTTTTACATTCACATGGTTTCCTCTTGCCCAGCCAAAAAAAAAAGGATAAAGCAGGGATGAGAAGATGAAGAAAGAACAAGCAGGGCAGAAAAACCACGGGAGGAGAAGRTTCTGACTATAAAACACACTTTAACATAAGCTTCTCCTATAAACTGCAGATACAATGCACCGGGGTGAGCAAGGAGGCAAATTCTCTTCTTTCTCCCCAAACCATGCACACCTCGCTCCTTGCAGTGACGCTGCTGCCACCTCGATCCCCCGAGGCGGCCGGCCAGAGGGGAGGCTGCCAGTCATCCGGTGGTGCTTTGATGCGGGCACAAAAGAGCAAGTCATTTGAGACGCTTCCTGACTGGTAGCCTGTATCAGCTTGCGAATCATCTGAACGCTTCTGCTTAATCCGCTTGTGTATCTTTGAAGCCTTTTCTGTCTCGCAAACAAATGATCAACTGCAACTTATTTTTAATCCATTAAAAGGTTCCAGATATTCCCCTGTAAAAACAAAATACCCGGCCTCGGTACCTTGGGGAGGAGTGAATTTTGTAAGTATTGATTCGGTCTCCACTGAGCACAGTCAAGTATTAACATCAATTTGTGAGTTACTTGCTAGGAAGAAATGTCGAAGGTTCAGCTTTTACTGTGATCTAATCCTAGCTATTAAAATACTGGGATCTCAAGGAAAGTAGCTGCAAGACAGTGTCAAAATGGGACTACAGCGTTGTGTACGGCACAGTTGATCCGAGGGGGCTACAAAGTCAGGTCTGGTGTGTGGAAAGAAATCCTGGCCAAGCAGTACAGGGACAAGCTCAAAGCAACACTTCCACTGCTGTCTTTCATTTGCAGCTAGACATACATGGAAGGACACCACTCTGTGTTGCAAGACATTTATATACCTACCCTCCCATTAAGTTTTATGTGAATTAATTGCTGCTTTCCATTCCTTCTTTCGTGTTTTGCTCTAAGTCTCTGAACAAAAACCTAAAATTACAAAATCCAGCTGAAACTTAATTGAAAACACCAAGTTCCATCTGGCCTCACATAAATTATGGTCAAAGTTGCCATTTTAAAGAACAGTTGTTGTTGTTGTTGTTTTTTAATGCCAAACTATAAATCAGCTCAAATTGAGTTCAAACCAGCTCAAAATTGGGACCAGGTTTGCTCAAGGAGTTTGCAAACTTGAGCAAAAAGCTTTGGGCAAAGCTCGGCCGAACACTGAACTTGCAATGAGCCAAGTGAGCGTGGGGTTTTGTACTGAACATTTCCCAGAGATGTGCTTTTAACAAAGAGGCGCTCGGGGCTGATTTATGCCCGGTGGAGGGTGAGGAGGATGGCGTGGGCAGGGATGCCCTTCCCTTCGCAGAGGAGAGGTGAAAGGGGAAGGGAGCTCAGGTGGGCACGTTAGGTGAGGAGAGGAGGGCAGCGCAGGTGCCTCTTGTCTTGCCTTGACGGGGCTGTGAGCATGTGCCCCAGCCTTTCCTGGGGAACCCCCTCTTAAGAGAGGCTGCAGCAGTGCTTAGCTCCTTCCCTGGCATGTTGGGGGCTGAGAACCCCCATATCGTGGCCTTCCACCTGACTGCTCAGCTGTGACAATGGTGGTAGCGAGTCCTGTGCTGTCACTGCTCTGGTGAGCATCCTCTGTGAAGCCAAAGGATGACGGGACCGGTGGGTGTCTGATGTCAGGCTAAAGGCAACCGTATGGCCRTGCAGGTGAGCTGTGCGCTCGGAGGTGTGCGAGGGCTTGCTGCAAAGGCTTGTGGCAGAGGGTGAATGGTTTGTGTCCGGGCTGGCATCTGCTCGCAGCCCTGGGAGCGCAGGGAGAGCCTAGCCCCTGCCATGTACAGAGCGCGTGTTGTGTCCTGGTACCTGTGTGAGAGCAGGCAGAGGACTCTTCCCTCCTCTGAGTCATCTGCTGTTTTATTTAACCTTAAAAGATGTTGGTCTGAGGGGGTTTTTAACCACGTAGTCTAAAAATCCCTCGCACAGCGCTCGCTTTTGATTGTGTAAGCGAAGCAAGGCTGTATTTTATACTCTTCCTTGGCTTTCCTGATGCTGGGGAGGTGTAAAAAAGCTTTTCTCTGCAGCCCCCAGCCTGGTTTGTGCGCTGTGGTGCCAGCCTGGCACCAGCGTGCTGCTGTCCCATGAGCTACAGGCGGTCGTGCTGCTGAAGCATGGTCTGAACGGTGAGAATAAGGCCCCTAGACACAAAATGTGTCTCTGCAGCACTGTCCTGCCATTCAGCTATAGAGCAGCTCTTGAGAGGCTCTAAACAATGCAGGAGAGATCCTGCGGGATGATTTTGTAAGAGGAATCAGAAGTGAGATTACTTTGTGACATAAGGAATGAAAACACCTCTTAACTCTTTGGTGATCAGTAGAGTTAACAGTTGTGTAAAACGTGCATGAATTGTCTGAGCGTAAGATGCCACTGCCCTTGGGAGGTTATTTTTTTGGTATTTATTTAATGGCTGCGCATCTTTAAAACACAAATACTCAGCTGATCCTTCTTCCTCTTTGGCTGACTGTGTGCCTTCTGGAGTTGAGCATCCTCCTGTGATGTGTAAATGACAAGTGACTTCTGATGATCAAAGAGTACTGGCTTGATAGACGTATTTCAGCTTCCTATTTGATACCCAGATGGCATTTCGTATCAGCCCTCACATCCAAACGTATCTTTTTCAGAGCACGCATTTACTAGATTAATTCTCTTCAGGCAACCAGTTAAATGGGAGCCATTCCTTCTTCTGGTCCTGCTTCTGCCAGACTTGCGATGGCAAGTACCTTTGCTTCTGTGAGTAACTGTAGGCACCCCCGGGGTCCCCCGGGACACGATTCAAATGTGCAAATTTTGTTCCGAGCAGGAGTGGGGGATTAGGATCAAGTTCCTGGGAAAAGCATTAGTCCTGCGTCGCGGTAGCGTGAACAGAGCAAAATCCAAATGTCCCGCCATGCGGAAAATAGGATGGGGTAAACGCCTCGCAAATCGTCCATCCCATCTCTGTGCGTGCAGTCCCTGCGTGATGGCGTGGTGCTGGGGGAGCAGCCAAAGCAAAGACGGAGGCCGTGTGTTCAAGCAGGCTGGCACCTGGCTGTTCCTTAGGCCAGAGGAGGTGGTACCTGCAAATCCTTCGGTGGGGTTGTCAGAGGAGTCTGAGGGAGCAAGTGCTTCGACTCAAAGCTTTGCTGTCAATGCAAATTCCAGATGTGAATCAGAGCATTTTTGCTGAGGCTGGTTGGGAAACACATGGTAATTCACACCACAGGGAGAAAGAAATTGTATTTTATTTTTCATTTTTAAAAAGACAATTAGAGTTAACGTTCTCCTCACTTTGTCGAAGGAAGACACCAGTCCACAGTCTGTGGGGAAATGCTTTAGCCTCTTCCCTTTCTGATACTTCCTTTTGTCTGTAGTCAGAAAGAAAAGGCAAACCAGCATTTGCCCCTGCCACATTCTGGAGGAAGCTTCTGCAAAGAAACCGCTCCCTGTGTGCAAACCCATATTAAAAAGGGAATTATAGGTGATTTGTATTTGGATGCAAAAGGCACTTTCTGCTGAGAGGTGATCGATCTGTAGGAGCATTGTCCAGCTTCACTTTGCATTTGTTCCCATCTACCGGAGTGTAAGTGGTGTGGTCGGGAGCTGGCTCTGAGGTCCGAGGTGTGGACACAGCCTCTCCTGACAACGCTGCTGCTGAGTGTGAAGCACTCCAAAACGTGATGGGCAAAAACCAAGCCAGAGGCAAGTGATGGTTGGAAATGGTGTCCTCAGTCCAGAGAGATCTGTGTCCATCTCAAAATGACAATATGGTGTGCTTTGGAAAACTGTGGCTTGATTTTTTTTTTTTTTGTCCCCCGGGAACCGAAGGGTTTTCCTCCACTCTCTCAAAGTGGGGGACAGAGCAGGGAGATTGGCGCTGGCAAAAGCGGACACTGCTTGCTGCAGAAATGTTGTGGTTATATGTCTGGTCGCTATTGTCCCACTGTTTAACCATCCAAAAATACTTCAGACCACCGAAAGCTGCAGTAAGTGGCTAGCATTGGCTCCAAAATGTTATAGGAATTGCAGGGATTTTGATCCCCCATCACTCCACCCCCTTCTACTTTCTGTTGTTTAAGATTTACCAAACATTGCATCTCTTCACATAAAAATTCACCTTTGTGTTGCTACATATAATCATTGAATAGTGATAATAACAATAAAACTCCTAGGAAATCTCCCTGTGGCAACAAGTAATTGACCCAAGAATTTTCACTACAAGGAATTTTTTTAATAACCACACAGCACTAGAGATGCTCGTTCATCGGGGGATACACCGCTATTGTTCTCATCAGTCCTGATGCTTTGCCTTCACCCTTTGAGTTTTCTCAAAGGATTGAGATTATTTGGTTTCTTTGAAGAACAAAGGATAAGGAATTTTTTTTAGATGACTGGCTATTTTGATCTGCAAGGTCTGCGCGCAGTGTGAGGGAACAAACATCACTAAATCATTAAGGGAAAAGGGAAGGGTATGCATAATGGAAAGGAGAAACACAAAAGCCACCGAGTCCAGTGGTTAGAGGAAGGCGCTGGCAGCCGGTGCCTGGGTGTTTTCAGCCCCGCCACTGATCCAACGTGAGGTTTGCTGCCTTGCTTCTCTGGACCTTGGTTTCTCTTATCTATAATTTGGCAGAATAACTCTTACAGACAAAAGACTTTGTCAGGTTAAGTTACTTATAATTTTCAATTCCTTGGGCCTTTAGAGAAATAACAGATATTAAGTAGGATGTCTTATTTAACCAGCCCCAGCACCTGTCTTCAAATGCAGCCAACGCTTTGCTGCAAGACATAAGATGTCATGAATGTGTCTATGAAAATCCTGTTAGGCTGCCCGAYCTCCCCGTCCGCGGCTGGACACGGCGCCAGGGATGCCAACCTCAGGTGCCTGACGCGAGGCTGTGGTGAGCACTGGGATGAGGGATGTTCACCTGGTCTCTGTTGCTGCAGCGATGCATGGTCCTTAGCGCGTTTCTTCCCCTGAAAGCTTTTGTCCCCTTCTTGGTGGTAGGGACTGAGGTTTTGCAGCACGAGGGTCCATGCATCAACCGTTCAGGTAACGGTCAAAACATCTAATTTAGGTGCCGTCATCCCCAGGCTTGCTGACGGTTAGTGTCACGTAGGAGGCCTTGAGGGGGCTGTAAGGCAGACCCATGAGACTCGAGCAAGGACTGGCCAGACCAAGGTGCCTCCTTTGCCCCCTGGGCTATAATGCTTTAGAGCTTGCCTTGCTGTTTTCCAGCAAACAGCTCTACAGAAAATGGAGATCCCTCTGTGATTCTGTATGTCATAGGATAGCACACAAAGGTACTTCCCATTCAAATGTGCCTTTTACATTTTGGGAGATAAGAAAATATCACATGTTCTGAGGAAATAGGATTAGCCTGTAATTAAGCAAAAATCCTTCTATTTAGCATAACAATTTTTTTTAGAATTAAAGAGTGAATATTACCTGCTAATTATGGGGTATACAATATACATAAAGCAATGTCTAATTTGTATACAGGTGTCTATTTTTATTCTATTTGAAAAAAATTAAACACCACTCACCCGGATGCATAAGTAAAAGACATCTTCTAGACTTCCAGCTAAACAAACAGCATCCTGCTGAGCCGAGTCCATYGCTGCTCCTGCCAGCTGGGACACAGTAGATGATGCTGTAGCTGACTTAAAAATACAGTGTCCGTGCCCAGCTCTTGGTGGTGGTTGCCTACAGGGGAGCAGGTACCGTGAGGCCATCGCAGACCATCCTTGGATTGAGCAGGCTCTGTGCAAGAGTGCGTGGAGCTGGAGGCTCTGAGCCATGGAGGATGAGAGAGGCCTGAATTTTGGAGAAGTTTTGGTCTGGATCCAAGCTCTGCACATGATCCTTGACTGGGGCCTTGGAGCYGCACTGGGCTTGTCCTGGTTTTGTGAAAAACTGTAAAAACCTAGTGTAGTTTTGACAAAGTTTGGACTTGTACAAGTGAGCTTGGGCTATGTTGTGGTTGAACTTTGCCCTTTCTCAGTGGTTCTTGGGAAATGATTTGCTTGAAGCTGTGGAGGGCAAGTGAACCTATTCTCAAATTTTGATCCCTCTATTACCCATCAGTTTTAGATTTAGTCCTGAATTCTGCAAACACTTAAGCACATGTTTTGCTTCACACACTTAACAGGAGTACTCACTTATATACAGTTAAACATATGTACCAGTTTTCACAGAATCCAAGAACCTGCCACAAATATTTCAGGTTCAACTTCCATTTCGCATCCCTCAAATTGGAGCTGGTCTTGTTTCAGAAACAGCCTGCTACCCTAATTAGTCACTTTGATGCGCTAATCCCCTTCCTGCCCTTTGGACATATTGACGTGAGCATGTCCCTAATCTTCAGTGGGGATTTTTTCCAGTGACTTCAGGTTCCATATGTCTCCTTGAGATGAATGAGTGCTCCTGACACACGAGGTGGTAGTAGCCGTGGTGGTCGTGGGGTTAACCAGAACAACTTCTGAAAACACATGAAGGGAGAAAACATCACATTTGCTGAAGTGCCACTGCCATGTGTGAGAAGTTTCCCAGCTTTGGCTGTCTGTCCTTGAAAAATGAACGGTGCCGGTGTGCTGCACCTCAATATATTGACTGCTAATGTTGTGCAGCATGGTAACGGGGCAAAGAGGGTAGTAGCTGAAGGAAGGCAATGCTGGATGACACGAGACCTGTTTTTTTTTCAGGAATATGGAGTATTTTCCAAATTGCAGCAGTGCTGTTTAGCTCACAGCAGCCCAGCCTGACATCTGAGCAGGTTGGCTTCAAGTCTGCTCTTTCTGAGCTTTGGGTGCAGACTGCAGGGTATTGCCCTCCRTTTGGGGGGAGCGGGGCAGTCGCCTTATTCCCTGTGGTAGGAGGCTGATGCCGCACCGTGACGGTGCTGGGCTGGGGGCTGTGCTGTGCCCCTGCCCGGGCTGCGCTCAGCGAGCGGCATGGTCCCTGTGTCTTGGCTTCCTGGTTGTAGAAAGGAAATACTAAAATCTACCTTGCAGAAGAGTGAAGCTTCCTCAATTAATAAACGTGCTCACAGGCTTGCCAGATGAAAGAAATGCAAAATATCTTGATAGCTTCTTTTATGATCATTAATAATAGTATAACTTACCTGAAAGGCACAGTGCGTGTCCCCAGAGAGTTTTGATCTCTTGTCACGCCTGGGTATGTGGGATGGGTAAGGCTCTGTCTCTTTGGGGAGTTGTTAGATGAGAAAACAGGCGGCAGATATTTCTCCACCCCCTGCTTTGCTCTATTCCCAACACTGCTTCACTCCCAAGGATCAATATCTGAACGGAGAAATCATATTATTAAGCTGCATATTGTAATCATACATCAAGTGGAGTCCACTTGCCCCCCCTTGGCATGCATTAGCATGCCCTGGTGGAGTGGTGTTTCTTTTGAAAAGATTAAGAGCATCAGCCATGCAAAATATGTGGGGTATAGGAGTGGGACAGTCCTTCTGCAGAGCATGTCTGACTACTTTGTGTGGATTGCTCCTTCTCAATTTGCATTACAGAAAAACAATCTTTTATTTATTTAAGTTGGAAATCCCTTTGCATCTGAACTTCAAGTGTGCAGCAAACACACTTTGATCATTTTAATGCAGAAGTCACTGATTTACAATAAATATTGTGTTTTCTTTTCGTACTTCTTTTTGTTCTTTGAGGAGATTAGAGCAAAGGAAGGAAAATAATTTTGACCTCGTTAGAATTGCCTGGCAAAAGAAATGTGCAGAATGAGGAAGATGCTGGGCTTCAAAATGTCCCAAGCTAAGGACAGAAATTACAGCATCGATTGGTCRTTAATTCCCAGTGCAGTTTATTAGGACTGAGAGAAGTGGCTCCTCTCACAGTGCCTTTGAATGTGATTTGGGGGAGTCTAGTTGTTTTCTGTAAAGCATCAGGAGGAAACGATGCATCCCGAGATGCCTCATGGCTTTGGGTGGGAGGTTGAGGTAGCAGAGGAAGAGCCCAGCCCTCCCCCTTGCAGAGGGAGGGGGGTGCATGCGCGGGGTATGCTCAATGCCTTGCCCTTGAGGGGTACCTGACAGTCCCGTGATGGACAAAATCCATGAAGATGTACAATGCTAAGATATCAAAATACCTTGGTGAGAGCTTTGACATGGATCTTCCCAACTGTTTCCACGGAGCTGTGTTAGGAGCATCTGCCTCTTGCTGCCCTCTTCCCGCTGTGGGCGAGTGCATGGGCGAGAAAAGCCTCTACCCAGCGCGAGCATCGGCGGCCGGCACGGTGGCTGCGTGGCTGTGCGAGAGGAGCRCTGGTCTCGTGGGTTCCTGGCTACGAGGATGGTTAGGATCAGCACCCAAATGCAGACTTCGTAAATGCACCAGCTGCTCAAACCCTGTTCCCCAGGGTGACACGTGGGGTGATAGTTCCCTGTTGTGGACCCCTGTACTCGTCAGGTCGGCGCTGACAGGGGTGTTACAGGAGAGCAGTGCAGCAGTGTGGGCATTACTGCTTTCTCTTTCCTGCAATTATCACGTGGTATTAATTGCATCTATTTTTGCTGTGCACCAGGGGCTGAACTTGCGCTGCCAGACTGAGATGGGGACCAGGATTAAGCCCAAAATGGGCAGTGAAGTGTTAGAAAAGCAGCAGTTTTTCTGGGATCTTGGACACAGTACCATCTCCAGGTTAGAAATAGTTTCTAGTGAATGGATTTGGTGGTGGTTGTGCGAGAACAGTGAATGGAGTTTGGGATTGAATCAGTCAGCAGCTGATCCACTGTGATCTGTTCTTGGGGACGGGCGGTTTACTGGAGCATCGTGGCGGGTTGTGCTCCTGTGCAAGGAAGCTGAACCCACCGACAGCACAGACTCCTTGCTGCTGCCCAAGGAAGCTTTAATGTGGATTTGCAGAACTCCTCTCCCTTTTGGGGATAGAAATAGATACAAAGTGAATACTTTAAAAHAAAACCAAAACCAAACCAAAAAAAAAAAACCCAAACAAAAAACCCCCCCAAAACCCAAACAAAACCGAGCCACAAAAAACCAAAACCCAAACCAAAAAAGCACCACCACCCCCCCCCCCCAAAAAAAACCCAAAGCCTATTCAGACTACCTTGAACAAATGCAGCTTTCTTCTGGAGTAATCCAGTGTAAAAGGAAGGGCTCAGCTCCCTTTATGCACCCACTGCACTGACACTGATCTGAGCTGACTTGGGTCTTTGTGGCCATCCTGATGCCAGGAGCAGCAGGTCCAGCTTACAGGTGTGAATTCCAGCTCCGTCCCCTTTTAAAAGGGGGATTTTCATGCTGGGCAGGCTTGGACAGAAAACAGTTAAACAAAAAGAGCAGTTTACATTGCCTGGAGTGGGCTCCTGCCTTCCCTTTCTGTCCTTTGCTGCTCTTTTTAYTTCCTTAATCAGTGTGGGTTCCTTTTGCTTCATTCAATGCTTTTTCCTCCTTTTTCATCCTGGAGCAAATCTTTGAAATTGCATTCCTGGTTCACATTTCTAAAGAAAAGGCCATAAGGAAAGTCAGGTTGCTTGAGCTTTACTCAGGGTTGTAACTGGAACCAGTAAGAGCAGGAGGTGTATTGGTTGTGCCAGGTAGATTGGTTACTTCAGGGGTTATTAAAGGGTTATTTTGTACTTGGTCAGAAGCTCCCAGCAACTTAAGCTGTTGTGTGTATTAAGTTTGCAGTCCTGAGCATCAGGAACAGATGCAGTGGAGGAGAAGGATGGGTTTACTTCTCACAGGGAGGGCTGTGAGTAAAGAAACCCGAGAGGCATCTTTGGGTTCTCCCAAATCAGACTTTCCTCTGGTGCAGCGGAGCTCAGAATCCAGCCTGTCATCTTCCCTTTCGCTCCACGATAATTTATTATTATACAGGATCATAACCAGAACAGTTTAGCCTAAAAGTGATCCGCTTTCAATTACACGCTACTGTGTTACTTCAGATACAAAGAGACCAGAGCCGCATCCCTTTATCCTGAGCATCTTAGACAAACAAAGCAGGGGGGTTAGTGGCACTGTAAACACATTTAAATTACCCTCTTTGGAAAACCCTGATCACTCATTATGGTCAAATTCAGCTGGATGGAGCCAGAGTGACACTTTAAGGTTTTTGTCTGCTGGGAAAATGCACGTTGGAGAGCGTGTGAACAAACACACACACAAAGTCACCGTGCCATCTCGTGCGGAGAAGGTTTTTCCTCTTGAAGAAATCCTGGACTGGTCGGCAACCTGCTCCATCCTGGCTTTCACCAGGGCCTTCTGATGTGCCTTGAGATGTGAATCTCCCTGTTTACCCCAGAGATGAAGCTTTGCACAAAATCATTATCAGTACTGCAGCTCACAGGTTGCTTTTTCTAGTGGAGGCAAGTCTGGGGAGAGATAAAACCGCAGAGATAATTTGTGACCCCATTTTGTACCCAAATGCATCCCTTCCTTCAACCTCAGCAGGTGGGACAGACCAAGAAGGGCATCCTGGGGACACGTTCCCAGCCCTTTCCTACTGCTTTCCATCTCCATGGAGAGACTGGCATCGCGATGGGCCCATGCACTAATGGGTCCTGTCCAGAGTACGTCTAACCCTGCCGGCCAGCCTGATGGTTGTGACCCTGCAAGTGTCCCAGGGCACGTGGACGGTGCAGGATACCTCGCTCCTATCCAGTAAACCTGGGTTGGGGAGCTGAAGCACCAGAGAGGCGGTGGGGAAAATCAGTTTGACCAACTCTGGGGGGGGAAAAGGAGTCACCCCTGGACGCTGCTTTATTCCCTCCATCCTCAAAGTGCATCTGACCTCATTCCCCTGCTGCAAAGCGGTGGGTGCTGYGCAGGGGGCAGGTTTCCCTGCAGGTCCCCCTCCTTATCCACACCTCATTTCACCTGCCAGCTGGGAAGGTGCTGGGTTTCACATCATCCCAAGCTAGAGGTAGAAATCACAGCATCTCAGGGAGAAGCCTGCCTTTGTTAGTGCCMCACGGGGAAGGTCCGGAAGCCCAAGCGAAGAGATTGGCACCAAGCGGTGCATGCCGCAGCGGGAGCATCAGAGGAGCTTGCGGGGGACAGGGCTCCATCGCTCCCCCCGTGTCTCTCCGCGTGGCTCCACTGCTCTCTGCGTGGGAAACAAAGCCCCAGGTCCCCTCCTTTCTCCGCAGCGCTGGCTGAGATGTTTAAAAATGAACACTGGTTTTCACTTAAGCCTCGTTTCCTGTCAATGTAATGGGATTTGATCATGCAATTCCCTTAATACACAATTTGCAGTGAGCAAGTTTTGCTGGGAAAACTCTCTGGATCTTGGTGGTGTTACAGTGGGTCTGAATTCCTCCTTCCCTGTAAGTGGGTTTAGCGAGGCTGTTTCCATGGACAGCACCAGCACGTCCTGAGAAAACTCCGTCAAAGCCCAGACAACACTTTCCAGTTATTATCCAGTGACTGACTGAGTTTAGGTTTCCCATTGACAATAAAACAGTGGGTAAAAGGAAGCGATTAACAGCTTACAACTATATCTAGGTCCTTCTGAGTAAAGYTCTTTGCTTCATATTGAGACTTGGAGGATGAACTGTACAGTATATTGTTTGAAAATGCATCCTCCGCTTTGGAAAATCTCCATATATTTTGTTTCTATGTTATCTGCATGGTTGTAATTAGAAAATGATGTGCCTGCTACATGACCTCCTCATAAAGAACATATTTAAAGTGAGACAATAACATTCAATTCCCTTTCTAAACCATCAAAAAGAAAATGGTTTTCAAGGCATTTCTTCCTCCTTCCCAATTCCCTCCCTTCAGCCACTTGGGTGGTCTCATTTGACAAGTTTTACAATAGAGGACTTCCCCCCCCCCCC